>LOEQ01003565.1:27121-67219 GCA_001685075.1 Bramus lutescens | reverse complement strand
TAAGGGCTGGCCTATCAAAGGGCCAAGGCAGTTTCTTTATTAACCAATGAAAGTGACACATAGACAGATGACCCTCCTACATCAGATATCAATGCTTTCTGTTGTCTGTAGTCATTTCCCTCAATAAGGAGATTTTGGTTGTTGACCCTTGGTCTCCAGCCTCCACCTCTCCCAGATTTCCTTGTAAGTCTCCTTTCTCTCATTATTCCCCCAATGCCATTTTTCCTCTTAATTAAGCTGCCTGCAGCATTACCAAACTGGCTTCAAGTTATTAAGCAGAGTAATCGTACATTTTTGTTCTTAATCGTGTTCATTCATACGCAGGGCTCTGACTTTTCTCAAACAAAGGGGGGGGAAACAACCTTAACCTGTATTTCTCAAAAACAGCTATCACTTCAGGGTGAATCATTCCGTTTATTTGGAAGACAGAATCAATGTTAGTTCTTGCTTTCATATCAATCGTCCTTCATCCAATACATATGGGCATCTTTATCCAGGAAAACCTCTGTGCTGCCTCATGGGTATATTATGTTTATCTACTCAACACAATATCCACCTTGGAGCTAGGTGAACATTCCAAATGGATGATGTAATTCCACCCCTGGTTTGGTTAACTCTGAGTGGCACCTTAAAATCCCAGATTCTACAAGAGCTCTGTGCTCCACCCACGACTGCACCAGCCTTGAATTTCACCAGCATCCTTTGCACAGTTCCTCTGGTGCTGTCTTTCCTCCCAAGATGTGGTCTTTTGACAGCTTGTTGAAACTGGTTCCTTTCCAACTCATACCCTATAGATTAGAATACTGCCCAGTTCTCCTGGGTGATCCCCCTGCTTCATCTTGAGATTCCTTAGTCTTTAGATCTTAGTTTCTATGCTTATTATTAAGATTTCTCTGGTTTACAGCTAAGCTAAGGCTCCTGTGTATCTCTTTTTGTGCTCACATTTCCTTTTCACAGCACTTACCATTCATTTGGAAGCAGTTAGGTTGCTGGGAGAATTCATGCAGACTTGCTGAGTATTGTCTGTGTACCTCGATTTAAGGCTTCTACAACTAAAGTTTTCTTTGCTATGATCTTATTTATTTTCCTCCCTGAGCCTCCCAACCTAGAGGCTTGACTCCTCTCTGTTGAACCACACACTTAATTGTTTATTGATAAATATTTCACACAATTTACTCTAATCATGCTTACCTCTCTCTCAACTCTGCTTAGATCTTCCCCACTTTTAAAACCACATGTCATCCCCTCTCTATTGCAAAGTGCTATTCCCTGCATGCTTATTCCAGTGGGCAGATTTATTTATAACTTGATAACACACCCTGAACTCTTCAAGCTTTTGGAAGAATTTGTTAACTGCTTAATCCTTGGGCTTTGTCTTTTCACCTGTACCTTCTTCACCAGCACCATTTGGTCGCAATTACTGCTTTTTATCTTACATCTTATTTACTCTAGCTCCCTATATAAGTCCTGCCTACAGTATAATAGACAGAAACAGCTAGTCACAAACAGCATATCCTTCCTTTATCTGCCTAAGTCCTTGCCCTCTAAACCTTTACTTCTGTTTTACTGTAGACCTGAGGACTGAAGCCAGGTACTTGTGGATACTATGCATGCACCCTACTATGAAGCCTTCTCAGCAGCCCTTATTCAAGTCTTTTTCAGTTTCAATTTCTGTGAGCAACTTCTCATTCTAACTGCCCCATCAATGTGGGTGTCCGAGCAATCTATGCTTGAGTCCCTGGAATCTGTGAAGATATTAGGTAACATAATAATGGGGAAGTTAAGGTTGAAAATAGATTTAAAATTGCTTAACATTTTAATGTTGGATGAGGAGGCATTCTAGATTATTTAGATGGACCTCATATAATTACCAAGGTCCTCAGCAGTGAAATAAAGAGGAAGAAGGATTGCCGTAAAAGAGACACAGCATAGGAAAATTTTGTTGGAGATTCTTGTCTTTGAATGGGGCCACAAACTAAGGAATGCTGTTGGAAACTTCTTGCAGATTTGGAAAGCAAGGCAATTGATTTCCCTAAGAGCATCCAGAAAGGATATTGCTCTGCCAATAATTTGATTTTAGCTCAGCAAAACCCATCTCAAGATTTGCAATCTTTCACAGAAATATAGTAAATTTGTGTGTCTCTGAAACCAAGCACCAAAGACTCCATTTTTTTTTTACTTCAAATGAACTTTTTCTTTATACTCTGGGCATCTATTTAGCATCTGTAGCTGTGATATATCAAGGATTGTATACAGGCCACCTAATCAGGGGGCAAAAAACAGTCACAGTTTTCTTGAGATTTGCTGAGCTAAAAAATATCTTCTCACTAGGTTATTAAGATCAGGTATACAGCTGGGTGGTGGTGATACATGCCTTTAATACCAGCACTCAGGAGGCAGAGGCTGATAGAGCTCTGTGTGTGCGGGACCAGCTTGCTCTACAAAGCCAAAGTTCCAGGGCAGTCAGAACTGTTACACAGAGAAACCTTTTCTTTACAAACAAACAAACAAAAACAAACAAACAAAAAGATCAGAGATGCACCATTTGGCCGTGAACCAATAACCTTCACCCAACGTGTAAAGACTCGTAATTATCTCCAAAGACTAATTTTCTACCCGTCTAAACCCTTTCTATATGAGTTTCTCAGCATGCTGGGATCTTAATCAGTCAGTCAGCTTTTCAAATAAAGTCTTCTTCATTTTAACACACATTATCTCTAAAATTTGATTTGTCTGTGGTGCTGCAGGCTGATGGACATAGGTCTGCTAAAATTTTAAGTCATGAACCAAGCTGTTCCAGTTTATTCCATTAACAGAAACTTAATAATGTTCTCAACATCTTCTGCACCTCACACTTTTCTATCTTGGCCCTTATCATTTTGTTTGATAATCATGTACTGGACTCTAATGGAGTCTAGAGCTCACAGGAAAAGCACAGCCAGAGTCTGATACTTCGGAGAGCTCTGGATCTAGTACTAGTACTTTGTATGTGCAATGTCTAGATGTCTTCACCTTTCAATAACTGTGAACCTGTGTAAATTAGTTTCAATTGCCATCATATAGGAACAGGTGGTAAGTGAATTTATCGGATTTCCCTTAGCACATGCAATAGAAGGCTGGTCCCTGTCTCCTTTACTACTAGTATAAGTTGTAGGAGCACCTTCATGGCACACTATTCAGAAGTGGCCACCACAGCTGGGTAGAACAAGGAATGGCTACCTAGGCCATACACCAGACTTCAGATCTCCACTTGGCCTCTATTTTTCAACCCCAGGAAAATATGAACTCATTTGAAGTTTACTTTTTGCTCGTGAAAATGAGTCTGCTTCATCCGTTTCATCACTTTGCACAGCAAGCAGGGAATGTCTGAAGATTCTGGGAGCAGAGACCATAGGGACGTGGGTTGATGATTCCATTTGCTTCTCTGCATGCTCAAAGTTTTTAGTTACCACCTACATAACAAAAAGGAACACATCATCACATGGTAGTAGGATAACACCTGGACATTTTTTTCTCTTTGGTCTTTTTCTCTAATGAACAGTTTGGCTTGTATCAAAAGTAATGCGACTAGAACTTAGCACCTTATCATTTTTTAATCTCATATTTTAAATATGGAACGAGAGCGGAAAAATCTTCCTTCTAGATAATTCTATCTTTTCCAAATACAATAACTCTATCAACTAAAGTCACAAAAAGTTCAAGCTGATTAAAGAACGCTAGGAAACAATGGCATTCTGCTGTACTCCTAGACCAGTGCCTTGCTCAGCTATCATCAGAGAAGCTCGGTCCTGCAGAAGACTATTACATACGAAGACTCACAGCAGTTCAGGCTATGATGCCTGCTTTTGCTAAGAGTCTTAGCTGGGGTCATCCCTTGCACCAGGTTTTTACCTGACCTGACCTGGAAGTGCTCCCTCTCCATGAGTCTGAGTACTTTCCCCTCCATCTCCCCTCAGCCTGATGCTCATGTTCCCATACTCACCTGCCCAGAGTCTATTCTTCTATTTCTCTTTTTCTTTTCCAGGAATATCTGGGCATTCCCCCATAAACTCTCCTTTTTCTGGGTCTGTGACTTGTAGCAGAGTTAGCCAAAGATTATATTTTAAAGAGGGAAGCATTTGTTTCCTTCGGAAGGGTACAACTTATACAAAATTAGAAAGTACAAAAGGTTATCAGCCTTGAGACTTTTTGGATAATAACGCATGTTTATCAGGTATTATGGTTCAGATAGGCATATGAGTGAAACCAAAGAAGGAGCTGTCTTCCAGAAGAGTGAAAGCGAAAGCACCAAGGCCACTGCTTCAGCTCATCACAGGCTGTGGCACCTGTTCATCATCAATGTGATTTGGAGTCGCCTAGGAGACAAAGTTCAGTGTGGATGGAATACCCTCTCTGAATATACTGGTACTATTGTCCTATGCACTGGAGTCTTATAAACTTGAATACAAATGGAAAAAGGAAGACAGCAGCTGAATGCTAACATTCTCTTTTCTCTACTAGCTGACATGCCCAGATGTGAATGTGCTCCTAGGATCACATCTACTACCTACCACAAGGGACTTTATCCCTCAAACTGTGATAAACGAAAACCTTTTAAGTTGCTTCTTGACATGGATTTCATAATCATGATGAAAAAACTAATTACTGTAAGGTCCTGCAGAATGCATTTTGAGTGTGGAACCTAAAATCTGGCTCGAGCAAAACCCACATCAGTAAACTCACTAGAAAAGAAATTTCCCAGAGTCTATATGAAATGTAAAAACAGTTATAAAATGGTAGGAGAAGCAGGAAGTGAGAATGAATAATAATAAAAAGGCTTCGGTGAAATAAATGAAAAGACAACCAAACTCCTCTGAAAATTCTCTTTATTATCTTTTCCAATTCAAATCAAGTCTCCCAGGGGTTAGAAACACATACTAAATTAAACCCAGAGTTATCAAAGTTTTCATTTTCCACCATGAAACTGAACAGTGTGTCCTTTTTCCCCTTAGTTGTTCAAAGGCTGAATATAAAACTTGCAGTTGATTATACCTACATTTGCATGTTTCGAAATCATGTTAATACTTTCAGGGTTGGGTCTTCCATCCATGCACAACACACCTTCACACTCTCCTCTCTCTCAGCCCTTCCTAGAGTCCCATTGTCCCCAGCACACTTCACTGCTTTTCTGGGCCATAGCATCTCATTATGGCGGTGCCTAGGAATTTTCCATGGAGAAATGTAGTTTATAGAAAGACTCTAACAATCTAACTTTCATCATTTTTGGAGCAAATAACTTGTGTTTGCTGTGAGTATGGTGGCCTAAAGAGAAAGAGTAACATTGCTGGACAGCATTGTTGATAATGCACTATTGTATGGAAGAGACAAGAACTGTCTCTGTATTATAAAATTACCAGAATTTAATCTTACTGTTGCATGTAATAAATTCCTTGGAAAATAGAGGCTAGCTTCCTTGGAAAACAGAGACCTATTCTTGCAAATGGATGAAAAAAATCAAAGATAAATTTCTGGGTTATGGCTGTATTTTAGTAGTACAGCATTTGCCAAGCTTGTACAAATGTCTGGGCTCAATCTTTAGCATCAAAACAAAATAGTGCAAAGTGGCAAATACTAGCAGATATTCTATTGTAGACATAGACTCTTATGAAGTATTAGTTCTAAAAGTGGGTATCTTGTGAAAGGTTCCTGATTTGGATAGCTGCCAGTATTTTTAATTCTATCTGAGTTTGCTGAAATGTAAGTTAGTGGTGTCTTCCTTGGCTTAGAGGATTTTTCATACTAGAAAATGTCTTAACTACTGAAGAACAAAAAAGAATTCTCTTCCTGTCTAAAACCACAGCCAGAATTTGAGTTCCTGACTTTTTTGCCTTCTTTGTGATATTAGGATGATTGGTTTTATGTGACAGTGTCCTTCTCTCTTGCAGCACTCTTTACAATCATTTATTGTTGTTGATTTGTTGTGGGCTGTTTGATTTTTGTCTGTATCTAGTAAATATTCTGTATTCTTCTTCTATCATAACTTGAAAAGACTCTTGGTTGCATTGTCAGCTATAACGGAAATACTATAGAGTCACAAAGCCAAACTCACAGAGCTATGGGATCTCAGCCTGAATATTCAGCCCTAGGCCCCCTTTTTAACTCTCTTCTTTTTGAGGCATTTTGAGGGAGAGATAATGTTGTGGGAGATGCTCACTGGGCAGGAAAATCTCTCACAGCATCAAATAGAAATGTATTTGCCAACACAGAATTACAGAGGCCAGGTTGGGACAGTCCCTGGTGGAGGGAATAAAGATCAATGATCTATGGTCTATGATATGCTTGTAGCATGTGATGCACAATCTTTGTAATTGATTCTTAATGAATTATCCCTTAGAGCTCAGAACCCTTCCCCACCAGAGCAGAAGCACACAGGAAACCCTGTTGATCTCAGCATTCTTTCAGCATATTTTTACTAGAGACTATATGGAATTTGTGTCTATGAATGAGACATATACACTGCAAGAATTCTACCTGAGGACGTCTCTGCGGAAGACAGAGCTTACTAATCTTGAAAATGTGTCTCTGTCTTCATAGTGAACAAAGTCAAACCAGAATCTTAGACAGGAGGACAAAAGTGACTAGCTTCTATTCTAATTTATTTCCAGACAACTTAACTTTGAGGAGAAAGGAAGAACATTTTAAAACAGAAGGAACATTTTCCATGTTGTGAGAGAGTTAATCAAGAGGCTGGAGAGATGGTTCGGCAGGTGAAAGCAGTGCCTGCTTTATGTGGGATTCCCCTCTGTATGCTGTGAATACCATTGATTAATAAAAGACTGCTTTGGACCTATAGCAGGGCAGAACTTAGCTAGGTGGGGAAAACTAAGCTGAATGCTGGGAGAAAGGAGACAGAGTCAGTAAGAAGCCATGGGGTTACTACCAGAGACAGACATGATGAAACTTTGCTGGTAAACCACTGCCACATGGCAATACTTAGATGAATGGAGATGGGTTAAATTAATATGTAAGAAGTAGCCAATAAGAAGCTAGAGCTAATGGGCTAAGCAGTGATTTAATAAATACAGTTTCTGTGTGGTTATTTCGGGAGTCTGGGTAGCTGGGAAACAAACAAATGGTCTTCCCAGCACACCTGCTCTTCTGGAGGACCTGTGTTTCATCCTCAACATCCACATAGTAGTTTTCAATCATCTGTAAATACAAAGGAATCTAATCCACTTTTCTGGCTTCTCTGGTATACAAGTAGTGCACAGACATACCTGCAGGGAAAAAACCACACGCACACACACACATATCATAAAAAGAAAAATTATTAAACAACAACAAAAATGTTCTTAAAAATAGTTAAACAGCGTATCTCTAAAAAAAGTTGTGTTTAGCTTAGAGTCCACAGCAATGTCTTGGAAAAACTCCTCTAGCTTTTGACAAAGGTGATTTACTTTGATTTAATGCATCTGCTTTCTTACTTTTAAAATAGCCCCAATGATAAGCTGCATATCACCACAGTACAGTCTAAAGATACAGGACCTACTGTTGCTAAGAAGTAATGACAGAAGAAGTGAAATTCTTTCTAGGCATCAGTAACTCTCCAGCCCTTTCAACTGGCCAATGATTCTATCTTCTAGAGGGGCACTCCTTAGAGTGCTGTGTAAGCACAACACGCAGATTCTAGAGTACATAGTTTTCTCCTCCAATCTTTGTTTTAGGAACATTTTCACTCCATCTTCCCCCCTACACAAGCCCCAGCCCACCGTCAGTAGAATCTTTTAAGTGAGTAGGAAAGTAAGGCATTACTTATTGTATAAAAACTTACCCAAATAATTTGAGAAAAATAGAAGTATGTCATTTGGTATCCAGTCAGCAAATGAAAAGTAATACCGAATATTGTCATTTCCATAAAATCCTTGCGATGAGGGAGTCTTTAACATGCCTAGTGGTGGTAATCATGAGTTCTTGACTTGTGTGAACAGAAGCAGATTGCTAATGATGCAAAAATATTCTAGGGGTACATGTGTATATGGGTTCCAAGGAGCAGAAGAAAAGGACATCCAGACTCAACACCAGAGAAGGAAATTGGAAGTTTAAGGGAGCACAAAGTACTTTTTGAAAACCCATTTTGAAATTTATCAATTAATTTGGTATCTATTCTTGTTTCTTGATTCTTATTACCAAATTATGAATAACAATATCTTCAGCATCACTGGGCTTTAGAAGGCACCATCATAACTGACAAAATCTAATTTAAATATTGAAGTGAGTGCAATTTTATAAAGAACACAAACAAGATTTTATACTAAATAATGATCCATGTCACTATGTGTTGTTTTCTTATTTGTAAGGAGATAATTTGATTTGCAATCAAATGACAGAATTTGAATAAAAGAATATCTGGGTATATTTTATTTAAAGAATTTCCTGTGAAAACTATGTGCAAATCATTTAACAGCTAAACACCTGATTGCACAGTAATTGAGGATTGGATGATTCTGTGACAAGCCATGCAATTGGATGCAAGATAATTTTACATCCTAGCTGGTATGTATGTACACTTGATTTTAACCTATGAAAGTAATGTGGATATTAATTCTTTGTTGTTTACAGTGTTATCTCTAGTTACAAAATATTTTCTTGTGTAGTAACCCAAACTTTTGATCAATCTTATAGGAACTTTGTGTGTGTGTTTGTAACAAGCACAGAGATGCTGAATCACACATATGCCTCTGCAAATTGAAATGTGTTGATTTTCAGTTTTTGGGTCTTCATTTTTCTGGTGGGGCAGCTAAAGAAATTATCATGACTGTTGCCTGTCTAGGGTAAGTATAATGTAGAAAATGAGTGTGTTACTAAAGTGAATTTCAATGGTATTCATATTTATGCATCTCCAAAATATACTTTAGAAGGCAGTTTGATGACTGTTAAAATTCAGTGTTCTAATCAGTATATTGAAGGCTTAAGACAATGAGAATCATAAACAATTGGATTCTTGTAAGATTGTGATGATTAAATAATGTTGGATAACTTTTGTTTTTAATTTGCTAAAAGCCCATAGTGAGAAATATTTTTGATCCTCAAAAATTTGTGAATCCAGTATAATGTGATTTGATTGTACATGCTGAAAATTGAAACTAGCAGTTTTTCACGGAAATTTTGTTTCTTGGAGACCATCTATGAATAACTTGGTTCATTTATCTTATTCCCAAACCTCACATGTTAGAACAAGCTAGTATTCATCTTAATTTTCAAATTACAATAATGGAGTTGTTAGTAAATCTTAATGCTGGTTATTTATGTCATAACTAACTTGCAGTCTTTATTGACGCATGGAGAAGTGGAGGTTTCCCTTCTTGTTAATAATTATATTGTTCTGGTTGTTAGAATTACCGTATTGTTGCTTGGTTCAAAGCTGGTCGGGGCAAGTTTCATGAAGCCGGATTTATTACCACTGACTCGTCTGAGGTCTACCACAATCTGCAAAGCTGTGGCAGAAACTCCTCACCTTGTACTTTAGCGTGTTGGGGGGACGAGAACACAGGCGGGTTACAAGGGTTTGGAGTGCTTATTGGTGAAGGAGGAAGCATGTTCAGTTGTTGGTCTGTACATTTAGAAACCCAGTCATGCATTAGGTTTCGATTTTCTCAGATGTAGAACACAGAATATGTCTCCTGAATTTAATGCTTATCAATTGCCAAAGAAAACCGGCCACTGCTTATTTTTTTAGCCAATAAGAATAAAGATATTTTTGAACATGTTTCTTTCGGCATTGTTTTTTCCAAAACCATTTGTCTAGTCTTCATTTCACTGCAACAATATGCTAGGTATTGTGACTTTATGTGTCTCTTTCACCCCACATTTCTATCATTCTCTTTCAAAAGCTTTTCCTTTCCTCCTCTCCCCTTCCCCCAGTCTTCCACAGGGGACGGAAAGAATATTATTTAGTCTTGCTTGGTTTTCCCCTCCACTTTATTCAGCAAAGCTACTGACGGGAACAACAGCGGTACTGTACCTGCTTCTGGTCTCCAGCAACAATGCCGAGCGTCCTGATAAGATTAGGTGCAATTTTAAAGGCAGCAGGGACAAAGCCCTGCTCCTCCTCACCCCACCTCTCTCCCCTACTGTAATTCCACCACAGCCGGCAGTTACAGACTCCCAGGCCAGCGCCGGAGAGCACGGTAAACGCCACCTCACAGGCCAGAAACACGATCTGCATCAGTTTCAGGCTTCGCAGACATGTTGTGCATAAAAAAGAAAGAATGGAAGAAAAAAAAGTAAAAAGGAGAAAAAGAAAGGGTGGGGGAGAAGGCCATCTTTGAAAGCAGACATAAGCGAACTTCATACACTCTGGGTTTCATAGCTTTAAGAGTGAGTTGAATTTCAAATAGTCAAACAAACAAAAAGCTGAAAAAGAAAAACATGCTGACAACTTCGATCAGAATTCCTCTCTTTTTGGTTTTCATTTTGTCTTCTGGCCGTGATTGTCGTTTTAAGGCTGAGGTATATTCCTCTGTAGAGTGCACCATGTTCTCAACTATTAAGCAGAAGCAGGAATACCCTATGTGATTCTGCCAGGTCTGGGAGAGCTGTCGGAATGCACAGTAAGCCCTTCAGTGTGTAACAATGTAACCAATTCTTGCACACATCTGTGCAGAGTACAGATACAGCCTGCCTTTTCCTGCTCTTTAGGGAAAAGTTTGTATTTACATTTCTTTTTCTTCTGGTTTAAAAACACTACCGACAGTCTTTACTTTCAGTAGTAGGGAAGCTTTTTTTTTTTCTGTTCTGTATCTTCCTACCTACCTACCCACTATCTTTCTGTTCATCTCCATCTATTATCCCTCATTTATCTACCTTTCTATCAATCCTCATTTTTGTAAACAGTAAACACTGGTTTCTGTATTTTGAAAGAGTGTTACCTTGATAGTAATGAAAATGTGTTTAATTATCCAGAAGCAACTCATTTTGCTCACATAAAGCTTTTCATAACATCATACTAAAAGTTTATTTTATTTTATTTTTTATAACACCAACCTTTTAATTTACACCACAGAAACCGTTTTTAAGCTCAGGTGCCTATTTTGCAGGGTGGATGCAGTCTTAATTTATCTTTAGATGTACTCTTTTGTCTTCTACTGTGTTTTACGGGGGCATGCCCACATGCTGAAACAAAGTCAGACGGTGAAAGAGGATAAAGCAGCTGACTGAATTTGAGAGGCTTGTTAATCTCTGAACTTCTGATCCCGTAGCAGTAGGTGTTTTTGAGTAATACAAGAGGACAAATCTCTAGACTCACCTAGTTATGGAAATTAGTGGCATTTTGTAGCTGGATCCTTCCCATAGCCTGGTACACAGACTGCATGGCTATTCTGTTATTGCTCTTTTATTCTTTTGGTCATAAAACTTCAAGAAAGCTGAGAAAATGCCTTTAGAATCCTAATTCGTATTGCTACGACACCTCCTATGTTTCTCTGGGATAAGACAGACACTTAAGGAGAATTTCCACTTACTGTCATCTTCCTAGAGTCGTCTAACATTTCTGCATCACTTGGCAGCTCTCATTTAATGTATTGTTGTACTTAATATTAGGCATCATTGTACAATGAACTGCACATTTCTCCCCTTGAGAATAATGAACTGTGCTGATTTTTCAGTTGTCTTGCTGAGAATGAAAGGTTATCCTTTGTTCCTCCCTCCCTCCCTCCTTTCTTCTCTCTCTCTTTCCCTTCTGTTGCTTCTTTCTTCCTTGCTTATGCTTTTTTTTAAAAAAATCTACCTACATGTCATCAATATCTTCTGTGCTCTTTTCATCCATTTATTTTGTGTCTTTTCAGTCTATTCCTAGAAAAACATGGGCGATTCCTCAGATGCTCTTGGTAAGGTGTTCTTGATATTTCAAAAGCCACGGCAGGCTTCTAAGGCACTTTTCCACCTTGTTTCTTCCTCCCCATCTGTCTCTAGACACCGCACACTCCCATACCTCAAATGCGACCCCTTGGCCTTCCATTTTTCTGCAGGAGACAGAAACCTTCTTGGGCACTAGGTATTTGAAAAGTGGTACACATAAGATATTGAATATTCTTGAGAAGCTCAGCGGTTGTTGATAAGGCACTGTTAAAAATAGGTAATATTTCTTTTCATCATTCCATATTCAGTCCCCAATGAGAGCTCCAATGTCCTCCCTATCAGGAACTGGGAAATAAATGCAAGCCAAATAACCTGTTAGTTTATGAAAGTATTTCTCATCTCAATTTTTAAGTTTCATCTTTTGCCTTGAATAAGAGGAATAGTGTCAACTGTTGCTAATGAAGAGTACAATGGAGAAGAGATGCATCCTATATTGGGAGCATACAACACTCTTTATACTTGGAATATTTAAGCATGAGTAAATGAAATAACTTAATATCCCCCCCCTATTTGTTTTGACTGGAGTTTATTCTAACTCAGAAGGCTTCAATCCTTTTTCCCATTTTTCTGTGACATTTACCATCCTGAACAGATAATTTATGAAAGAAAACAATATAATGATTTGCATGCCAATACATACAGATTCTGAAACAATGAAATTTAGATATAGCTTGAAAAATTGACACCATTTTTTCTTTTACTAATATGCCCTTGTGAAAAATCAGAGGTCATTATCTGGTTCAGAAAAATAATACTTAAAGATGATCTTGACTTTCCCCTCAGTTTATTGCTATGCACATTATTAATCCTTAATCATAGCTTTTTACTGCACTATCACAGGGCATCCATAAACAAAATGAACAAAATTAAGGACAAAACAGATTAAATTTATTTTTAATATTTGACACCTGCCTTCAATATTTTTAGTCAAGTATTTTCATGTCCTCACACAGTTAGGTCATACTGTGGATAGCACTTTTTAACATCTGGAGAACACATATCATAATTATTTAAAACAACACTTGATTTGTAAATGTGTCGTGTGACTATAGAACCGATACATGCTATTCTTTTTCACTCATCTCTCCATCTCCCTCCTTACATCACAGAGACTGAACTGTGAACTCCTGGGTTTTTATTTTTTTTTTCATCTGAATCTTCCTGAATTCTGATATTATAGCAAAATTCTACACTGGAAAGATTGTTTTATGCAGAAAACCCTATTAAAATAGACCATATATATCTGAAAAATACCCTGAAAATTCTGTGTACAGGTTTATATACCTAAAACAACTCGCCATGTACCCGAAAAAATTCCAAAATCCAAGATGCTCTGAACTCTGTGATGATGAAGGATCCTCAGTCTGTGCTAATGTCTTCTCTATAGTTCTTCAGTCCCTAGCTTCCATGACTTTATCTTGCCCTGCCCGAATGGAACGTCTTTCCCTCCTTTATCACTCTGACTGGAGACCACCTTTCCCTAGTGAGGCTCAATTGCTAGGCTCCTTGCTGGGCAGAATTACAAGTTCAGCTTTTTCCTCTGCATTCCTCTCGTGCTTTTTATGCGCCTTTTTTTTTTTTGAATGAAATGTACCACCCCATACAGAATGGGATCAGCCTGGCTCAGACACCAAACTCTACCAGGCAAGTGGCATTTATAGTCAAACCCCTGAGGGTCTACATTGCTCTAGACAAAGGAGCCTCTAGATGGCATGAGGTGTTTGGGGAACTCTATTTTTCCATGGAGGCAAACGTTCCTGAAGCAGCTGCCTGGTTAAATTCCATAATTAGCATCGACCCCAGAGCTATGTGAGAAAGGACATGAACCCAGATAATAACTGGGATTTCTGCAAAAGCAATCCTGATTGAATGACTGTGGATTCTTCCAAAGGGATTCAGTTAAAGTAAGTAAGCATGATTTCCTAAGAGAATACACTTTGTAGTTGACAGAGTTTGATTGAATAAAATGGCAGAGATGGAAAAATGATTGTAGTTATACCACGAAACTGTCTGAGTAGCCCGGGCATCTTTGTTCATCCGGGGACAGAAATTATTTTTTTTTAATAGGAAAGCTTGAGCCCCTACAAACTCAGAAGCTTGGCTCTGGAAGCCACCATGACAGAAGAAACAATGCTCAGCGAGGGAAGTGCACAAATGGGAGGCAGTGTACACCCTGTGGGATCCCTCTGCAGCTTCCTCTGGCCACTAGTAGCTCTGAGAGCAAGAAGCTTGGGTGGGGATGTCTTGGCATGGAGTTTTGTTGAGGTCCAGAAAGATAGAGCAAGTGAGAAAGCAGGCAGAGGGAGGCCTTACTGATCTCCCAGAGTCACAGATTGTCCATTATGTATATGGGGAAAGGCGTGTTCTGAATGCATCAGGGGAAATGTATGTTCTGCATGCATTGTGGGAATGACATGTTTTGCATGCATTGTGGGAAAGGCATGTATTGCATGCATTGTGGGAAAGGCGTGTTCTGCATGCATTGGGGAAAGGCGTGTTCTGCATGCATTGGGGGAAAGACGTGTTCTGCATGCATTGTGGGAAAGGCATGTACTGCATGCATTGTGGGAATAACATGTTCTACATGCATTGGGGGAAAGATATGTTCTACATGCATTGGGGGAAAGGCGTGTTCTACATGCATTGGGGGAAAGACATGTTCTACATGCATTGGGGAAAGGCATGTTCTGCATGCATTTGATAAGCTTACTTACTACTATGATCCTGAATCCTTTTTTTTGGGGGGGGGAATGATCATGAAACTAACATTGATAAGTAACATTGTAAACTTCTGTTATTTGAGATTATAATACAATTATATTATTTCTCCCTTCCCTATCCCCCTCCAAAGACTTCCATATATCCCTCCTTGTTCTCTTTCAATTTCATGGCATCTTCTTTCATTGATTACTTTGAGTGGACTCTTATTAAATGTTTTGTACTTCTAACTGATTTTCGAGCCTATGCTTAGTGCTTGGGAGAGAAGGAAAAGTGATAAAAGAGAGTTTTCACTTTCAATATAGACTCAAACATGGCAGATATTTGCTGAAGACTCAGTCTTTCAGTCTGAGCTGTAAAGTATTGTGTTTCTCTACTGTTGATCAGAAACTTCATCCTGGCTGCTCATCCCAGAACCAAGAGGCTAGGAGAAACACATGCTGGTCATAGGTGGGGACAGCGTCAGTTGTCTAAACAACGTGACCGAGACTTGCTGAGTGCAAAAGCTTTTGCACAGTCAACACACTCAACGGAGTTTTGTCCATTTCCCACAGAGGTTTTTACTCTACAAATCTCACACCTAATACCTGACGTGATGGTGCACATCTTTAACTTCAGCACTTGGAAGACAGAGGCAGGCACATCTCTGTGAGGTTGAGGCTAGTCTGGTCTACATAGTTCCATGACAGCCAAAACAAAAAAAAAATGCCTATGCTTGATACATTGTACAGTATATATTGTCTCTATATATAGAAAAAATACTTAGAAAAGGAATAAGATTCACCTTTTCCCCCAAAACTCTATTTAACCCCTGGAGATGACTTGATCATAGAAGTAACTAAAATATATAACATATTATATATAACATATTCATAAAACAGCAAATATTTTGTTCTTTAACAATTTCAGAAGCCCAGAATAATTAACTGAATCTTATAAGTGACAAAAAGGGCTAAAATATTAAATAGCTTTTCTTAATTGACTAAGATAGAACCAAAAAAAAAAACAGGCAGAAAAAAGGCATATAGAAAGTGTTCTAATTTTGGGAAAAACATGATACTCCTAATCATTTGGAGGAGATGCCTGTCAAATGGACAGTAAGGCCTCTGTCTCCAAAGACTTTATATTTAACTGTGAGTAAAGAAAATTGTACATGTAAAAGACACGAATCATATGTAAAAGTGTAAAATAATACAGGACATGTTATAGGCACTGACTCTGAGGTCAGGTCATGGGTATGGAGTAACAGTATAGCCCTGTGGTTAATGCTATTAATACTGGGGATATTTCTTGCTCACTGCATCACAGAGGTGTTGGGTGACTGCTCTCAGTGACTAGAAGCTCCCTATAGTATAGTAGCCAGGGGATGGGCAGAGAAAAGTGGGTATCTTTGAGCAGCGGACAGTTTCAAAGAGAAGCAGTATGCATCAGGAAGCCCAATTTTATTATAAGTGAAATTTAAAATGCCATTGCGGTTTTCTATTGATTAGGGATTCCATTTCTCACATAAACATCTAGATAAATCTTTGCCAAAGTGCTAAATAAGTGTATCAGATTTTGAGACAGAAACTTAGTTGGAGGTTTTGAGCCACTATAGGAAAACGGGAAGCCTTTTGCCACATCCTCTTCCTTCCTCCAGTGGGTGTTTGATACAAATTGTGCAGCAGGTTGTCTTGCTTTCCAGGGAAGCAGGGAGGAAAGGGGGAATGCAATCCCTCTCCCCTTCGAAATGCAAAGCGATACTTTCTGAAGTCAGGTTTTATTTTACAGGAGACCCACAGTATACATTCCCACAGGTGTAACAGCGACCTACATAGAAAGGTTGGGACACATGTAGATATTAACGAGGCACTGTAGCTTTTTCAAGAGTTACCTTCAACCTTCAAGTCCCAGGGTAGAAACCACTTGCATGGGCAGTGATGAGTTTTAAATGCAGGGAGCCTCATCTAGGTTGTTGTTCTTGTACTTTTCCTGGGTCTTATCTGATTAGCCCGAGGTAAGGATTTCTGCAAATAAAATAAGAAGTTCGATAAAAAAATATGGAAAAACACAAATTGCTTAGATCCTATCAGCACCTGGAATTATAACCTCAGAGATAAATTATGGGGGGGGGGTGGAGAAAGGATGGCTCAGAGGTTAAGAATACTTGTGGCTCTTTCATAGGATTTGAATTTTGATCCTGAGTTGTGAGACAGAAGGCTCATAACTCCCTGTATCTCCAGGTCGGGGAGATTTCATTCTCCCTTCAAGTTTCCAGAGATGCCTGCATTCATGTAGCACACACACTCACAGACACATAAATAAAAAATAATTTTTTGAAAAACGAAATTATATGTTTTTTTACAAGATCTCTTACTCAGTATTCTTCACATTTATGAAATTTTAATATTGGTAGTGAACATTGCTTTTTGAATGATAGTAGCATACTATGGTATTTACTGCTACTTTAAGCTGTGAATCAAGTTTTGTTTTGGTGTGAGCTTCACCCCATCCCCTGGCATCCATATACCCAACGAGTCCAGAATGTTTTGGTGGAAGTTCCACTTCAAGCCTCCTCTCCACTCTCTCCAAACCCTGCCACATCTCAGAAAGCCTGCCAAATGATGACCTCTCCCCCAGAGATGCTCAAGACCACTCCCACAAGTTATTTAAAATGCCCCCAGAAAACAGACATGTGGTCTTTCTTCCCCATCTCCTCTCTAGGGGTCTGGAAGATCATCCGGGAGTATTTTATTCATTAAACCTGGGCTTTTTCTAATCCAGTTTGATTTGGTCTGATTTGGATTGCTGCATTAGCCAAGAGGCTTATGGGGTGCAGAAATTTTTCAACTTCATCTTTAAAATTTGTTAGCTACCATTGTAACTGGAAGTTGTCATGTGACCTCAGTTTCACCTTTCCATTTGATCCGCTGCTTGTGGCATTATACAGGACACTTAATTTCTTGTTATCTCAGTTCTTTATGTGCCCAACAGCATCAATGAAGTTCTTTAAGATTTAGCTGGGCATATTGGAATATGCCTGTGTTCTGTATACTCTGAAGGCTGAGGCAGGAGGATCAACAGCTTGAGGTCAGCCTTGCCACACGGTAAGACCTTGTGCGAAATAAAAAGAAGGCAGTTTATTAATCTACCAACATTATAATGTTTACTCATTATATATGACATACTGATATTTGTTATTATCACATTATACAACATGTTGATACTGTAGCTCCTAGATACTTATTTAAAAGTAAAATCATAGGCTAGTCCTGAGGAGGTTCGAAGATGCCAAATGGTATGTTGAAATATAGAATTTGAATTGGAGAGGAGAGCTAAAATCCTGGCTCTTATCCTTACTAATGTGAAGTCCTGGAGAAACTTAATTACTGTCAAGGAACCCTAAATTTCCTATACCTGAAGCAAGAATGCTAATGTCTGTAGAACTGCTGTTCAAGCAGAGTCAGGGAATTCAGTGTTGGCAAAATCTGCATTGATTATGCACAGGACATTATTTTGGTAAGCTGATTAGCCTGCAATAACAACAGCTATTAATCTGATAGTCTTTTCATTGCTTTAACATGTGATATTAAGATAGCACTAACACATTTTTCTTCTTTTTCAGAACGCCCAAATAATAAAGAAATCAGCTATAGTCACTGCTTTTTTAACTTTAAAGAGGTTCATTTCCTAAGTTTCATTTCAACTAATAAAACTAATAAAATTCAATTAAGATTAGACAGACATCATGTATTGTTTTGATGCATGTGCAGATTTTACAGCAACAATAAAGTTGAATATCAATCTCTTTAAACATTTCTCATTTACTTGTGGTGAAAACTATTGGAATTGGTTTTAAATTCTCTAAGAAAGAATGATTTTAAAGCAAAAGTATTGCATTTTATCTATATTTCAGAGTAAGTACAATATCACATGTGGTGTCTCCTGGTGACCAGTGAAACACCGTTGGTTTTTCCATGGAGTGTGTTTCTTAGTCTCTAAGATTTTCAGAGTAAAAATCTTTAAGTATTTATATTTTATAAAAGTGAATCAAGTAGTGAATTTGTTTAAAATGTTTGGGTGCTATTGTTTAGAATAATTAGATGATTATATTTGTTTTACTAAACTTTAGAAGTTTTTTGTTTGAAATTACAGTTTTAAAAGTATAAATTGTTATATTTTCTTGTCATTAGGTTTTAGAGAAAGTGTGGTACATTTATTTTTGGTAGTAGAAACAATTTACAATTGTCATATTGATGTAGAGTAGTTCTCCCCTCCTTTTCCTTGTCCCCCTCTGCCCCCTTTTCATCTCTGAGGTGTGACGATTCAAACCCAAGGGGCCTTGAGCATGTTTGGCACACATTCATTCTACATTCGAGCTGTTTCTCCAGTGTCTAGAATATTTAAATATTTTCCTTGGTTTGGAGGACTTCTGTTCTATTCATCTGCTTTGCAGTCTGAAATGGTGAGTCATACTCACCACTATGACTGTGTTTTTGTAAATATAATAGAAGTCATTCATCTTCAGGGGCATTAGAATGAGGGTCTTGGCAGATTCTATTTACTTTCAACTATATGTAATTTATTTTGTCTTTAAAGAAGCTAACTGAAGTTCTATGCTAGGTTTTACTAGACACAAAACAAATACTTGATAGAGCTGAGTGAACCTTTAGAAAAACAATTCAGCTATAAAAGTGAATGCCAGTGCATACTCTAGCTAACATTAATATTGGTTATTATAAGAGAACTTTTTTTGTTTGTGATATAAACAAAAGTGACTTACCAGTCAATTAAGATACCAAATACAAACTTTGTTATGAGACAGAACATTTATAAAACTTATTTCAGAATAATGGTAAGATTTTCAGGTTAAAGATGAAAGGATTTCCCTTCAGTTGGTGACAAACAATATACTGTCAAAGATGCTCATTGAAAATCCTTTACTTAGATTCAAGATCAATTATTCCTGATAACAATGGAGAACTTGCATTTACAATTTATTGTTTACATTGTTGGCATAATATTTGTGCATATTTATGAGGTAGAGCTGATACTTTGATTCATTAGATACTTGATCAACTAGTAATTCCTGAATCTATCATCTTAAACTTTTATTGTTTCCTGATGTGCATGTATTCAAATTCCCTTCTGTTGCTGAGAAAGGAAGTGAACTATCGCTAATTTACTTCACCGTTGTGCCACATATCATGAGAACTTATCAACAATAACCCTGCCCCTGGCATTACTTTGTAAGGTTCTTTTGAGAAAGAGCCTTAAGAAACTCGCTTGCTGATGCTCTTCTGCTGCCATGCTGTCCCACAGCTATTCTTTTAGTAGAGGTCAGGATTTATCCAGGGAGAGAGCATGCCTCCAGAGAAGATCCTGCTGTCCTGAAAGAATGCTGCGGTTGAATGCTTGTCCATATTTTTAAAAGAAGAGAAATTAATTATATCGTTTATCAGATTTGGAACAAAGAGGAGACGTCTCAGAGCTCACAGTGGAAACACCTGTGTGGGTATGGCTTTCTCTTTCCACCTGGGCAAGCCAAGAGGAGATTTGCTGTAACCCACATGTACAATACTGCACAGGGAATGATAGCGGGCCTGAGAACTTGAACGAGCTGCTAGGTTGTTTCTGTTGTCTTCATTCCTTTCATTCATCAGTATTATACTTTGGGTAGATTTTCTGGAAAGCAAAGTTTTCCATGGGATAGATGTTTAGATTTCTTTGAGTGACTATGAATGAGATTAGGTAATATGGAAGAATACAGAGATGCTGGGTAATTTTCACTGATGAAAAGATAACTTTCCTGTCTCCCACCACCCCTTGTCTGTGTTGTGTATGTGTGTGCACAGGTATGTGTGCCCATGTATAAATGTTTGGAGGTCAGAGATTGACATCAGGGGTCTTCTTTTGTCCCTATCTTTTAAACTACTTGATTTAATATTTATTTTAAAAATGTTTTATTTATTCTTTGATAGTTTCACACACACACACCCATATATATATAATACATTTTGGTTATATTTGCTTCTTCATTACCCTTTCTTACCTCCTTGTGAGGTTGGGGTTGTTATTTTCACAGAATCTTGAGTTATCTGAGAAATGGGCCTCCAGGAATGGTTGTCAGGGATTCTATTGCTTATATTAATTGGATTAGGAGGACCCATCCACTGTAGGCAGCACCACCACATGGCCCGGAACAGACAGAACTGAGAAAGTGAACAG
This sequence comes from Bramus lutescens, assembly GCA_001685075.1. Lineage (NCBI taxonomy): Eukaryota > Metazoa > Chordata > Mammalia > Rodentia > Cricetidae > Bramus > Bramus lutescens. Next base: position 46,399 of record LOEQ01003565.1, on the reverse strand, counting down.
GGTTGTAGCATGTATTCATCACTATGCTGAAGGTGGATAGAGAGATGAATAGTGGCTTAAAGCGAAGCTCCTCCTATTTCCTCTGTTGTGGTTGACTGTACTTTGAAGAGTGACTTGAAGCTCCTCCTATTTTCTCTGTCGTGATTGACTGTACTTTGAACATTCTGAATGAAAACATTTTTTTTAATTCCTTAAGTTATTTTGCTGCAGCAAAGTCAATTTTATCACAACAATGGAGTATTTTATCCCACCAAACAGCTTCTTGTTAATGTCGCCCTCCTGTTTTCATGACCCTTTCCCCTCTCTCTCCTCTCTCTCTCCCTCATTCCTTTTCTTTTTCTTTTCTCTTGTGGCACACTGAGTTTAATTAGTGTTGCTTGCACAAACACGGCTGGGGGGTTATTTTCTGCAGCATAGCCAACTTATAGGTGCCTGCACACAAAGAAAATGACTTCCCTTTTACAGCAGCTATTACCTATCAACACTGTCAATAGCTCCTCAAGGAGAGGTGGGTTCCACTTTAGTATCTTGAGATGGGGCCTCTCACTTAGCCAGAAGCTCATGGTTTTCAGTGAAGTGGCTGGCCACTGAGCCCCTATGCCTACTTCTTCCCTACAGAGCTTGAGGTATCGTATCACTCAACTTCTCTTGTGGGCCCTGGAGTTCCAAATTCAGAGCCTCAGCCTTGTGCAAGCAGCGTGATAGCCACCGAGCCATCTCCCCAGCTTCAAGGGTGAGCTTCCTAAAGCCTCCTGTAGTAGGCAACTGATGCACTCATGATTTGGCTATGAATTATTAATACTTCCCACCAGAGTCAGATTCATATAGCAAAGAGAATATCTATGTTAAACTAAAGTTCAATTTGAGAGCAATTAATAGCAGTCATATCAACATTTTTAAATTAAAAAATGAACATTTAAATGAATATGCTATTGTATAAAATTGACTGATATAGAAGAATGTGCCTTCTTAATAATTTTAATTGAGTTTTAAACTACATTAATTAGTTAATGAGGGGAGATGAGGGTAACACTGTCATGTTTTAGCTCTCTAGCATTAACATAGTAAATTTTCAAGATACTCTGTATAACAAATTATAATTATTTTTCAAAAATGTATTTCCCTAATTTCTTAGTTTTAATTTATTGATCATCAAAATTAAGTACTTTTAAAGCAAAAGCTTTAAAGCCAAGTGGTGGCACATGGCTTTAATCCCAGCACTCAGCTAATAGATGCCTGAGTTCAAGGCCAGTCTGGTCTACAAAGTGAGTGTCAGGATAGCCAGGACTATACAAGGAAACCCTGTCAGGAAGAACAACACCACCCCTCCCCCCAAAAAGTCCTTTAAATCTTTATTGTTTCAAAATGGACCCAGTCAGCAGGTTGTATTCATAAGTTGATTCATTTACATGCATGTGTAGCAACAATGGTTAAAGACGAGGCCATAAGTGGGGGCTGGGTAAGACTTGGGAGGGATGGGAGGGGAGAAGTAATGCAATTATATTTTTAATTAAATAATAATTGTGAAATAAAAATTACAAGAAATAAGCAGCTATGTAAATACACGCCATTCATGTTGGAGGGGTCAAGCTCCCACACTTTAAGTCAGGCAGTAGGGGTAGGCACCCGTCATTCACATCAGTGAACCGCATCAGTGATTGGGGTTTTCCACTTCAATTTTCAGAAACTAGAGGAGTAATAATTGAGTAACACTGTTAGGTGTACACAAAACGAAATATAGAAAAACAGCTAAAACCTAAACTGCTAATGTTCTAACCCATGCATGTTGCATGCCCTTTACTAAGTATCTAGATATATGAAGCATTCATCATTTCTTTTACATGAGTACGAATAATAGTTTCTATGGACTGTCTGACTCTTTTGCAGGGCCTAATTGAGACACAAGCAGTAATTAAATTAAAGCTTTTTGTTTTGAGGTGCTACTAAATATCTTTTATTTGAGTATCACCTCCAAACACAAAATGGGCATCTCCGCTAGAAATGGTAGAGCCAAGAACAGTTAAGACTAATGTCTGATTTCAGTGAATTAAGATAATATATTTTAGTTTAATAAATATTTTTACCTTAACTTTACTGTTGCCTAAAAAAATAAATTATGTATCTTCCCCTAAGGCACTGCACTCATTCTTTATGGATATAACCTTGCCTGTACTGATAAACCAGTCTTCTGTGCAAGTGATACTTGCACTGTGACAGTTTTAAGAGTGAAAGTGCCCAGAGAAATGAACAGGGCCGATAGTACTAAGTTACAGGTTTAAAAGTGACACCTTTGTCCTCTGATACCATTTCCCAACAAAGGTTATCGTTGAAACTCCTTCCATCCCAAAGAATTGTGTTTCTCCGTCCAGCTAAAGCAGCTGACAGTACAGTGTGAGTTGACATGCAGCTCCAGTTTCTCTCCTCCTCCTTCGACCTTGTCGCCCCCTCCCCCATTTAGTGTTCTCTTAAAAGATTTCAGTTATCTGTCATCAGGCTCCAGTTTAGATTCCCGGGGCCAAAGCAGCTTGGAATGTGTTGGTGAAGAGGACACTCCAGACAGGACAATGCGCTTGTCTGCAGGGCGAGCATGGGGAGGAAACCTAAGAGCTTGTTGCACGGCTGCTTCAGGGGGCTGGAAGCCAAGGAGAGTGGAACCCTTGGGGATGGACATTCGTGCTGAAAGGGTGTACTTCAACCTTTCAGTTTGTACACAAGTCACAGAGCAACGGCATTATCTGCCAATTGGCCTTCTTGTACCTCATTTCCAACTCACAAGTAGGAGCGATGTTGAGCACCTCCTCGCCCGAAAAGCAGTTCACTCTGCATGATGACTCTACTTAGCACATTCAGATGAAGTGCTGCTGTCTAAGTGCTGATCTGCTCCATAGTCGTTACTACCTACCGTCCAATTAAGAAGTCCAGATATGAGTTCTAGGAGATAAACCAAAACCGACTGCTGTGGTGGCTATAGGCTATGTCCATCTGTCAGGACTCATCTAACACTTTAAATGGGCAATTTTATTGTAAGCAAATTATGCCTTCATAGAACGGATTTAAAAAGGGATCACGAAGTGTGAGGAACTGCTAGATAAAATAAGAAATCTGCTGTCATCGGGGCAAGGTAATTGTTGCTATGGCTACAGGAGTAAACTTTTGTGTGTAGAAAGTACGAGAATCATTTCTAGTAACCATCAATACCATCCCACAACCAGTTTGTTTTACTGTGATTGCATGAAGAAGCACCCCTTGTTTTCATTATTTATTATTCTCTCTCAAGCAGAGCATATAGTGAGTGCCCAATTAGCAGACTAATTGATGTCCGAGATTATAATCTTTAGAGCATAAAGTGTCCTACTACTGTCTTAAATATGAAGAGAAGGAAATGAATAATAAGAGAGGCTGTTTAGTCTATAGCTGCCAAGGGAGTTTGGAGGGGTTTTGGTATCATACAGTGTTTCTTCCTTCATCTACTGGTGCAAGTTTGGTGCTTGATGTTAGAATATATAGTCGTGATCTCAACTCACAGTCTAAGATCATTATATCGTAGTTCATTTTTATCCTATAGGCAAAAACGAGGACTTCTTATTTACTTCAGGACTATGAAACTTACTACAGTCTGATGAATAACTGTTCTCTGCAGCAGGGAATGAAAATCAACAAGGCCTGAATGCTTCAGTGTTGGGTCATTTACTTAGGCAGGGATAAGAATGGTAAGGCTTTTGTTCCCTGTCCGTGGATACAAAGCTCTGTGCTGTGAAAGTTGCAGGTGTCTTTAGAGGATTTAGGGAAACCTACTAAATTTAGAAAGGATTACTTCTTGATTTCTTAAGAGTCTTGTCAATTTGATTGTTTTGGCTGGATATAAAAAGTACATTATTTACATGAAAAACTGTAAGTAAAGGAGGGATGGAGAAAAACAAATAGATAACGTTTCTTCTTCTTCTTTTTTTAACCTGAAAGATGATAGTATATGATGATCAAGAAGTTTGGAGAAAATCAAATAGTTGGGGGAGAGATGGGCTGGGGAGCATTTAAGTTTGCAACTGGATGCATTTCATGTACTAGTAATGGAAAAATGTTAATTGTTAAATAAGTAGATGTGTTTCCCACTGAGTTAAAGTCTGGCGAAGTAGAAGAGGCTCTTTCTTTCCACTGTGGTTCATTCACCCAAGTTCCCTCAGAAGAGAGGAGTTGGACAATTTGTGTGTGTGTGTGTGTGTGTGTGTGTGTGTGTGCGTGCATGTGCCTGTGTGATGCTGTACCAGTGTTAGAATTTCTTTAAAATACTTACAAATTAAGGCAATTTCTTAGATTGTCTATGATTGGGACACATTAATATTTACTTTATTTTCTTGTACTGACCGTTCACTTGGTTAAGTAAATCATTTAACTTTAATTTAAAGATTTTTAGACACATTAACGTATATGACATTTCAGTCAGCATGAACCTGCAGGTTGGGTAATATTTTCCTTCTTGGTATTTCATTTCCACAATTTGGCATTATTCTATACTTCCATGGTTGAGGAAATTTACAATATATACCTTGTCTATAACCTAATAAAAAGCTAATAAAATACTTGTAGAATAATTTTAAGAATGTAGGAATGGGTACCTATGTGTGCTTGCTTTTGATAAAACCTACTACTAACCTCTCTCTACATCTTCTGCCTCTTCATTTCAAGAATACCTGACATTTAAGCTGCAGTAGTGCCTGCTCAGGAAATTTCTATTTATAATTATTTCTCAGATAGTTTTGCTTGCTTGGCTTTATTTGTTTTTTTTTCTTTTTTTATACTTTTTTATTAAAAATTTCCACCTCCTCCTATTTCCCTCCCATCNACGAGATTAGGCACTCACAAAGCCAGTATAGGCAGTAGAATCAAAAACCCAGTTTGGCTTTATTTGTTAACATAGGAAAAACTACCTGAAGATACGCTAGCAAGCCCAGCATCTTCAGTCTTTCACCTTTCTGTGAACCAAAATACTAACTTGATTGTGGCTTTACTTCAAAGATGAGGAGGAAGAAGGCTCTAATGAGATGATGAAGAACCGAGATTGGAGAAGTCTAGACATGTGAATCATGTCTGACCAACTATGCTTACAGTCCAAACTACTTCACTCCAAGACAGACAAACTAACTTCCAATTCATTTAAAGCGTTTCACTTGGGGATCATTCACATAGCAGCTTGCCTTGTATACTAACTCTTGCATGTCCACTACTAATACATGTAATGAGTACATACAACATGCATGCTATTTTATAATTATGCAGTGAATTGAAAGAGAAAAGAAGAAAGCAGTCGAATGGGGTCCCATTAAGAAGAAAAATGACTTGCTATTATTTATCTTATATGTGGACACAGAATGTTATATAAAGATTTACCATATTTACTTAAATAAGACTACTATCAGATAGAAGACTTGGAGTCAATAACTCAAACTTCAGCTTGCTACCTAATACTTTGGGGCATCTGACTTCTTAAGATTTCTCATTGAAATTTTTGAAATCTAATGTTTTTAAAATCATGAATACCATGTATGTGTGTGTATGTGTAGTGTGTGCACGCGAGTGTGTGTGTGCATGCAAGTGTATGTGTGTGTTTAAGAACTTGAGTGCCATGGCACAAGCGTGTAGATTAAAGATAATTTGCAGGAATCAGTTCTCTCCTTCTTCCGCATGGGGCCTGGCATCCATCTTAGGTGGTCAGGCTTGGTTGCAAGCACCTTTAGCCACTGGTCCTTCTCTTTGGCCCTTTTGAATCCTTAGTGCTATAAACTTAACCATTTTAAGAATTATAGATAGGTAATTTCTGAGTAACCTTGCATATAATAAAGTATTTAAAAATTCAACCATGGATTTTTCAAGCAAAACAAAAGAATTCCCTCTGTGCTAGCTGGAAGTACTCTGTGATTTATCACAAATAGTCAATCTTATAGTATGTCGTTGAGAACTTAATTATAAGAAACCCAATGGTTACCAAGCAATTTTTTCATTTACAATTCTAATTTCTGTTCCCTTCTCTTTTTCTATAAGACTGACAAAAGGGATTGAGCGTGAGGATAGTTCTAAGAAACCTAAATGTTCTCAGATATTAAATTTCTTTTTCCTCTGGACTTCATAAAAGTTTTACATTTGAATTGGGGATGTCTATTTTACTTGTGATCATATCAGCAGCTCATGTTCTTAGGTTTAGTTCTCCCAATGTTTGTCTCTCTAAAATTATTGTGTAAAAACTAGCAGTTATAATAATTCTATGAAAGGAAACTAGCAAGTCATACAAAGAGGCTTCAACACGCATCCTGTCTTCAAACAGCCCATAGGTTCATGACCTCAGGCAGAAAGACTATTCCTCTGTCCCCCCAAAATATGGACTACAATCTATATTTTTAATGAAAAGGTCACTATCTTGCTTATAAGTTTCAGAACACACACACACACACACACACACACACACACTGAATCAAAGGGAAAGTGACAGATCTTCATTCTTGAGACACTCAATTGTGAAGCAAAGAAACCGAAATTGTGAGTCTTGATAGTTGATAGAGAATTGAAATGAACCCTGAAGTATGAGTAGACTGTGTGAGAGCCAGGTGATGTATTTCAGCCGGAAGAAGGCAACAAGGGAACCCATGCATATCATCTGCCAGCCAGGGGCAGCCTGTTTCTGACTGATGCAATTCACTTAGGAACTATGTGGACTATTGGGCTTGGGGATAATCGTAGGCTAAATCCATTTCATTCTATTAAAAAAAACTTAAAGAATATGGACCTTATTTATTTTTAAAGGTGGAGGAAGATATGAAAACTAACCTTTTAGGAAGATTAATTTAGAACTTTGCATTAAAGGGATCAGAGGCTTTAAAGTGAAGTCAGAGAATGAAAGGGGAGGGAAATTGCAGTTACCAAGGAAAGTAGGGGCGTAGGTCTGAACTAGAGAAGAGGAAGCTGTGTAGCTTTAGGGCCCTCTTCCACTGAACAGCCCTTCTAGCTGTAGCTTTGGAAACTGGTTAATTTAAAAGGCAAGCTTGTAAAGGAATTTGTTTCCATGCGGGGTTTTATTCCTATTTCACGTTGGCTTCCTTTCCTTTCTCTCTGCCTTCTCAGTGTATCTTCACTTGCTGCACCTTCATCTTCCTCCATTCCCGTCGTCCACTTTTTCTGTTGTCTTTCCCATCCTTCCCCCTGAAGCCCTTCCCTCACTCTTTGTAGTTTCCTGGATTTCACTCCTTTTATTTCCACCTGGACATGCATATTTAGTAGTCAGCAGCTACAGTCTGCATTGAGAGAGAACATTCAGGGTTTGTCTTTCTGAACCTGGATCATTACACTTACAATAATGTTTCACAGTTCGTCTTTTTCCTGAAATTTTCATAATTCCATTTGTCTTTCTAACTAAAATTTCATAAGTTGATTCTATTTTCTTGCTATTATGAAACAAACAGCAATAAACATGAATGTATAAGAGACTTAGGATATGGAATCCTTTGGATGCATGCTGAGGAGTGGCGTAACCTGGTCTTATGGTAGTTTTATCTTTAGTTTTTTTCAGAAGCTTCCACGCTTACTCCTATAAAAGATGCATTGATTTCCATGACCACCAACAGTGGGCAGATGTTTCTCTTCCCCACACCCAGTATTGATGATCAGATATTTTCTTGATGGTGGCCAATCTGATCAGTCAAGGTGAAATCTCAAAAAAAGTTTTAAAAAGATTTATTTTGTATTTACTTTTACTTATGAGTATGTTTGTGATCCTGAAAGACCATATGCACACCATATGTGTATGAGAGCCTGTAGTGGTCGTAAGAGGGCATCACATCCCCTGGAACTAAAGTTACAGGCAGTTGTGAGCAACATTATGGGTGTTGGGAACTGAACCTAGGTTCCTTGCAAGACCAGTAGGAACTCTGAACCTTTGAGCCATCTGTCCAATTCCAACTCGATGATTTTAATTGCCATTTCTCTGATTATTAGGGATGTTGAACATCTTTAAAAATGCAGTTTATCTGAATTTTCTTTTGGGGAAACCCTGTGTTCAGTGGCATTTACATAATTATTAATTGAAAGTTTTATGTATCTGGTGTTCAATTATCGTACTTTATATATCCTATTTATTGATCTGCTGTCTGAAATAAAACTATAAACAGTTGTCACCTATTCTTTAAGATAGCTGTTTATTATGCTGATAGTTTCTTTTGCTGTGCAGAGTGTTTTATTTTCATTTAATCCCCTTTGTCAACTCTTGGGGCTGTTTCCTGTGATATTTAGGTTCCATCAGACATTTGTTGCCTCTATCTATGTCCTAAAGTGTTTCCTCTGTTTTCCTTCATCAGTCTTAGTACTCCTTATTTTAAACTAAAGTCTATGACCCAGACTGGATTGAATTTTGTATGGAGTGAGAAATATGGGTCCAATCTCACTATTCTACAGGTGGATATATAGTTTTGGAAAATGCTTTTAATTTGTTTGATGATTGTTACTTTAAATTATGTTGCTTCCATTAACCATCCAGAGAAATGTCTGCTCATTGTTGACCCTAGTTCATTGCTGACCCTGAATTGCTCATGAATCTGTTGCATTGACCATTTTTAATTAATTCTACCTATAAAAGAAGTAAAAGCAGTTATGGTTACCAGTTCACAACATTATTTTTTATCATTTATATACTGTGTACTATTCTAAGAAATGTTCATGTAGGACAATGACCTACATTGTTACAGGTCAAAAATTATAGAACAGCAGCTATTTCAAATAGTTACTTAATTTTCATGTCATATATGGGAGCTGGCTTCTAATATTAATCACTATTTCATGCAAAGAAGAGGAATCACAGGTTAAATTGTTCAAGGCTGGTGAATTGTACACGGCAGAGCTAGAAATCGAACACAAGCAGAGTTGGGCTAATCCCTGGTAGAAGCAACCTATTCTCTCTTAACCTACACGAATATAATATAATCCCTTTAGTATATTCTTCACAACAATCTTAGGAAGTAGAGACATCCTCATATGACACAGAAGAAAGATCTTTCCTTCCTTCCTTCCTTCCTTCCTTCCTTCCTTCCTTCCTTCCTTCCCTCCCTCCCGCCCTCCCTTTTTCTTTCTCTTACAAAAAAACAAACAGGCATCTAAAAATAATAAGGATAAAATAAAAACAGAATAGGACAAAACAAACAAACAGGAAAAAGGAGACACAGACAAACCCCTAGAAATGGATACAAATGTCGGTACTTACACCCAGGCCCTGTACCAGAGAAGGAAAGTGACATGAAGCCCCTGTTGACTTCTTGTATTTCAGGTACACAAACATCTTTTCACCACCACACCATCTTGCTTTGTTCTTAGCTGACATCAGCTGTGTTACATCTATAATCGCATATTTCAAAATCCTGTCTTGACACAAATAGTTTGCCAGCATTCTTTCTCTCCCACGTCTCTTAGGTGTTGCCTTTGACCTCATGGATTGGTTTGCTTTCCCCAACTTGTTCTTTCCCAGTTACCTCACAGAAATACTCCAAGTCATGAGCAGTTGATCTCCACTTTTGATATTATTTCATGTTTTCTAACCCACTGCCTCATTTTAGATTGCTAGCTAATACCCAGCCGACTCAACCAAACCAACAATTTTGGCTGATTTGCATAGAATTTGAAAGAATTAAAGAATCATATGGGACAACTTCAGTGCAAATGTGTGATTTCCAGTCTAAGTCAGTTCTAAACAGCATTTTAAAAATAAAAATATGTATCATATGTTAAAAAGAATGCATCTATACAATGCATTCATGTATTTTTATTGAGGTTTCTAAATATCTGTATTATTTAATTGTTTAAGTTGTTCTAAATTCTTTCTTCTGATCTCCATCTGACTTTTATTTTCTTAAGGGTTTTAATCTGGAAAGAAAATTGAGATTTTGCATTCCTGCCACTACACTAACATACTAAATTTCTCTTTCTTCTTTTTTCCCTCTTCTTCCTTCCTGTTTTAGGGGGACGGTACAGGGACAAGGTCTAATTCTGTAACCTAGTCTGGCCTTAAGTTCACAAGCCTCCTGCCTCAGGCTTGAGTCACTGTGCGTGGTTTGTGTATCCACTTGTCCCAACGTAGTAGCAGCTCAGTCTATGTATATTAAAAGTTACTTCCCCAAATTCAGGCTTCTCCAAAAGGCTTGTCTTCTCCTTGATCTTTGATTATTATATTTCATTTCTCTCTTGAACTGTCAGTCTCTCACTTGTGCTTTAATGAATCTTTGTTGCTGCTTTAAAACACACTTAAGCTCCTGCTGCCCCTTCTTAAACATACAAAACATAAAACAAAAATCTATACTAAATCTAGCCCTGTGAAGTTTTCTGTCATATCCTGGGTTGCCATCTCTGTCCAGCGTCATGAAGTGGCCACTTCTGCTTCTCTTGTCTGCTTAGGTCTTCTCACCAAACGCTTGTTAAACGTCTCCAGATCTTTCCCAACTCTCATCACATCCTCTGCTTGTCACTGGCAGCCTCACCTTGCCTTTTATCTCACCAGCTCAGCCTGCGCTTTGATGGACTCTGCCTTTTGCTAAGTACTTGACCCAGTTCAGAGTGGACGCTTGCCTGGAGAACAACCCGCAGAATGCCAATCATCTTTCCACTGTCTGCCACCTTTATTCCTTTGCCAACTTAACTCTCAAATTCATCCCAAGTGGTCTGCATATACTGTTTACTCATAAGCTGTGTTTGATGTTAGTTACATCCTCTTGTGATCTGGCCTCATTCTGACCGCTCTATTGAATCTTCCCTTGCTTCCTGAATACACGGCCTTCAAGCTGGGTTTCTGCATCGAGTTCTCTCAGTGTAGTTTCCTCTTTTCTTCCAGATGATCCTTGTCTACTGTTTTTCTTTCCAGAGTTCTTTGTTACTGCTGTTATTTATTTTTGAAATCTGCAAATATTTTGAGCATGTTTTGTGACACCAGAAAACAGCAGGCAATAGGGAGAGAGCAATGAGCCAAACATACTTCTCTTCCTTAAGAAAGTGATATTCTCCCTAGGGAGAATTTTGGATACAATGTATCTGAGGCGAAAGTCCAATATCCAATTGGAAAAACGTCCTGCTGCAAGAGTGAAGGGCAGATTTGTATAGGCAGATTTGGAGTACAGAAAAGCAAATTTAAATCAAACCAAAACGATTGAAGATTTAATTGGAACACTGTTTTGTCATGAAATTCAAAATTGGCTAAAAATATGGTCTGGTTAGTCACAGGATCTGCATAACTGGGGCAACATCAGGATATCTGAGATTCAGTGAGGTTCCAGCATTGATGGTGTACCAGAAGCCAGAGGCCTTGGACTTGAACAAACGAATGCACAATACACAATGAGCACTTGCAAGTTATTTTGTTAAGAGTATACTTTGTGATATACACAACAGCTTCCAGTGCCTTAAGGACAAATGAAGAAGGAATGGAGAAGTGGGAAATATGGAGTAACAAAGTCTTTTTTCTTTTTGCTTGTTTATTTTTTGTTTGTTTTAATTAATATTCTTATTTGCATTTTAGTTTTTATTTAATTTTATTATTATTATTTTAAGTTTTCCTTTGGATAGGAATGCTATAAAAGTGAAGGGCAGTTATGGAGCAACTGGAAAATGAATGGGATTAGGGCACATGATGTGAAATTTCCAAAGAATCAATAAAAACAATGATCTGGTCAGTTAGATTAATCTTGCGAGTAGCCATGGTGTCATATTTCCACTTATTCAGGACCATGATGACAAAGGTCTTCGGTAAAGAGGTGACCAACCACGTAGAAGCACAGTTCAATCTGAAATGAGGTGGAAGGAAAGCATTACCAACTGACCACATTATCTGATTTAATCACAAAATTATAGCAGTTAGAAGGATACGTGTGGGCCTTATATCTCCTAAAGAGGCACTTCCAGGAATTTGGTGAAAAGCACCAGAACGACCAAAAAAGTTGAGGCAGAGCAAAGGTAAAGAATTTCACTTGGCTTTAACTTATTTTGCTTCTTACATTTTTCTTTCTTTCTTTGAAAAGTTGAGGAAGGGCATTCTCAGTACGTTCAGAGGCAAATAGAGAGTAGGCATGGGACTAGACAGGGATTAACAGGGTAACTGAGCACAGAACAAATGTGCTAAGTTATTAGCTGGGCCAGTGCTGCTCAGTTGCTCATAGCCCACCCAGATGATGCTCACCACCCCAGACCTCAGATCGTTCTTTGTTGAGGACATGGTGCTTCTTTGGTGGCCAGAGCCCAGGATTCTGTGGTAATTTTCTTCTTAAATTGGGGGATGTTCAAGCATGTAGAGATCTAATCCTTCCTCTGACCTTTACATACCTTCTTTTGTGGCTTTAAGAAAAACAGACCCAGGCTGCAAATGGAAACATGGCTTTTACAATTGAGAAATTGGCCAGGAGCACAGTGCAATTTGCAATGTTGGTTACTTTTTACCATGTTTGATAACAGTTTTCTAAAATCAAAACACGAAGTAAATACATGCTTCAATATATTCTTAAGGATTTTATTAAGCATAATAAAATAAAATTGAAATCTTTTATTGAAAATGAAGCGACTATGCATTTTGCTGTAATTGTCTCCGTGAATGCCAGCTCATTGATACCAATACTATTAATTTATCAGTGTAAGGTCTTATGAAATGGAGCATTTCTATTGCTTCCTTTAAGAAAATTTCTTCTAAAAACCTGTGGCATCTGCCATTCTGCATTTTCTGACAATGAAACAAATTAAATACTAAGTCAACTTTTATTTTAAACACCTTTACAAAATTTTAATTTTATTTAGGGAGCTGAATGAACATCACAGACATGACATGTTTGTCTTACAGGATTTCAAGACTTCAAGTGGCCTATCAATGATTTAAGTCACTTCTCACACATCACAAAATGGTTGCTACTCTCCTAATCTCAGATTTGGTTATAAATAAAAGAAAAATCACGTCTTTTTTACTACTTAGAAATACATACATTTATTAGCCTAGAAAAATGCTTAGAATCTTGTACAACCATCCAGTTCTTAAGGATAGAAATGTTCTTGGCACTCTGGCCATGTGTAAAGGGATTAGCAAAAGTTGACAACATTCAGCATTTATATGTCACAAAATCTCTTGATATGCACAATTATTTGTCAGGCAACAGGTTTGTATCTCTCTTCTCATCTCTAGGTGGATCCGCCTCCTCTGGGCCATTCCTCTTAGGATATGATACTGTGGATTTAAAACAACATAACACAGGGAGCTTTGCAGACTGCTCTTATTCCTCTATGTTAAAACAAAACAAAATAAAAATCAACTTTGTTTAAAGACACATTTTTCTTTATAGATTCACAACAAAAATGAGGTAAAAGAGGATACCAATCACAGATACAGTGCAACAACTCTCTTTAAATTTGGGGAATTAACTTCAATTATTTATATAATCCTTGTAGTTACTGTCAAGCACCAGCCTATAATAATTGAAATAAATGTCATTTTAAAACTTTTAATTAGTTAACTGAAGACATACTACCAAGAACTTTGAATTTCATACACAGGTCTGATTTCTAGGCAGCTTAGATCTTAAACATTTAATAAACTAGATACAATTGTATTAGAGAATTGTGTCTCATATACTAATTGAATGTGTAAGTGATTAGTTATTAAGTTTTTAAGGCTTTTAGTTTGAAAAGTGGACAGAACTCTTACCTCTTACATTTTTATTATAGAACATGCCATGAGTTTGGTTTTTTCCTGCTGTTTTTTGTTTCTCTTGGTTTGGTTTATTTTTTTGTGAAATGGGTTTTCATTCGTAGCCCTGTCTGTCTTGGAACTCACTGTGTAGGCCAGGCTGGCCTCAAACCCAGAGATCTACTTGCCTCTGCCTCCCAGGCTCTGGGATCAAAGGTATATGCCACCATCACTCAGTTGGAATGCATTTTTATTGACTAAATAAAGTTAAATTTTACTTAGAAGATTTGCAACCAATATTTAATAGTTTCTAAAAACAAGTAGAGGCACAATCTTTAATCCATAAATAAAAATGAAATTTCAATGTATTATAATAATTCTTAGAATATTCCAGATACTTTGAAAGAAATAAAAGAGCAAAAGTCTATAAATATATGATAATATTGATTTAAACACCTTTCAAATGCAACTTTGAATTATTTTTAAAATTTCCTCTGATATTTTGAAGGAACTTGGATTTGGATATGTTGTATAAGATGAAGTTTGTTTTTTGAAAAGTCGCTTTCATGTTGTGTGGAAACTGATTTGAAGTTAACACTGATTAAAAGAGAGATTCCTTTTACTGTTGCTGCATCCATCTGGACCAGCCAGCAATTAAAGGGTTATTTAAATGGAGAAGTTGAGCTTCAGATCAACATTTCCCGATGGTACATATCTTTAGCAGTAAGTGTGGAAGCCAACTCGGAAGGAACACGTTTGAAGTGGCAGAACTAATCATGCAGAAGCAATTTGCGATTTTCTCTCTCAGGCCAGATAAAGCAGAGCATTATGACATTGGCTGTGAGGAACAAGGTCAATTTACTGTGAAAAGCCAGCTATAGACTACAACTTCAAATAGACTTTTATCCTCTATAGCCAGAAACAGGATTTACCCTATTGCTTACACTACAGAATGGGCAAAATGAAGTGGACAATTCTATTAGGATGCACCAGTAATTGTCATGACTCTCCCCCCCATCTCTTTCAGATAATCATCTTGTAATCAGAGCTGACAATGTCTCTCACCTATGAGAACAAAATATAAATGCTTGATTGCTCATGTTCTCTGCAATGAAATTTATTTTTTTTAGTGTGACTAGTTTAATAGAAACCTGCTAATTACTTTCAAAATATTCATCTCTTAACTTTCTTTCTTATTATTTAATTTGGGGGCTATAAAATATATTTGTTTCTCCAGTACACTCAGATTTGGCTTTACAAAATACAACATTAAACATATTAGTGAAGGTTTTCCATTTAGCATTTGAATGATGTTCTACATAAGTGATTATCATCATTCTCATGAGACATTTCATAAAATGGTTCCACCTTCTCTGATGAACTAGTGAAAAAGTATCATTAAATTTTGTAAAAGTTATTATATTTATGGCAACAACTAATATATATGATCTGGGTCGTCATGGTAAATAAACAGTTTACTACGTCAGCAGGTAGTAAACTTGCCTTGCTGTATTTTCTGGCTGATGTTTGGAGAAAATTGTTTTTAAGAAAAATGAAACAGGGGTGTACCTTCAAGCATTCAGCCATCTAGAATAGCCATAGTTAATGCATTTAGCTTTATTAAGGCCACCTGATAGACTTTCTGTAACAACAATTTATATTGATAATGGTGTAAGTAATAAATTATATTCAAAATATCATGAAACTGGGATGAGACTTGTTCCTGGAACCCAAGGTATAAAGTAAATAAAAATATGATTAAATGCCACCTTTGGAGTTGTTTATAACAAGAGATATGCAGCGGGAGAACAACAGCTCTAAACATTAATGTGTTGGTCAGTGGCTTCTGGATTATGGACTAGTGGTTCTGCCAAAAATTTGGCAGGTGAAGAAATGACATGGTGTTGACATTCACTCTTGGGACATTCAGGAAGCCAGACTTTAATGTTCTCATTGGCTCATGGAGATGCTGAGCAAATGCATCTCTAGGCCAAGGATCACTGGGGTCCCACTTTTGCTGACCCAATGATTGACAGTAACACAATGTTCTTTTAGTTTATTACTTGGGGTAAAGGACAGAGAAAGCATGTGACCCAGGACAAAACTGAGGAGGAAGAAAATGAGATAAGAGGTACTCATTTTAAAGAGAAAGGTCAAATCACTTAATTGTTAGGATGCTGTTTAAAAGCTCAACAAAATTTGAAAATGGATGTGAGTTTATATTTCTCACAGAAATTAATCATAATAAAATTATGTTAGACTGTTTTAAGCATGTGAGGATAAACTAATTTTTCTTTTTCAATGTAAGCATTATAGATTATTTACATATTTAGATAATTCTTTCTGTAGTAGGATAGCTACTCATATATAGGTGCTCTCCATAATTTCGGGGATATTGTGAATTTGTAATGGAGCTGGAAGGCTGAAACATATCTCTGCTATTATAGAATAATTCCTTTCCATTTTGTAGGATGAAATATAATCCAGTTAGTAATTTATATATGCTACATTTTTTTCCAAGTAATATTTATATTCTTTAAAGTTAGGAGATTTGGGGGGTATCTATTTGGCTGAAATTTTAATGTTCATATTATCCTGTAAATGTATAACTATGCACAATAAGTTGTTTAATTATAATACAGCATCATTTGACATTCACAGTTCTCAGCTTTCATTGAAGGAAACTGATGAGTATCAAATACATTGTGATTCATCTTGTGCTTTTCAATGTGAACTAATTTGAGGCTATAGCTATGGCTCAGAGGTTAGTAGCACTGTTGCTCTTGCAGAGGACACATGTTCTATTCCCAGCATTCAGAGGGCCGCTCACAACTATCTTCAAGTCCTGTTCACGGGGATCTGATGCCCTCTTCTGAATTCTATGGCACCAGATATGCATGTGGTACACACATGCAGGCAAAGCATACACCACACATAAACTAATACAAATACATGTTTGAACATGTAAATTAATTCACGTGATGTATTGTCTGTCCATACCACTTGGGAAGTAAAATACGTGTTCTATTTATTGATGTCTTTAAATCCACTTTACTGATTCTCTCACTATAAGTTTTGGGGTAGCTGTAGCTTTGAAATATTTTTTCCTATTTTATTTTACTCAGATCATTTCTTTAATTCTCCATGTTATTTACACAGACCTTACGTTTTAGAATTCTTTTGTGTATCTGTGTATTGGACACCAATTTCTCAGTTTCATTTTAGTACAAACATTTTAGTATTATGTTTATTATTTTTTTACAAATGTATTTTTACAAATTATTATTAAATCATTTGCATCTTAAAAATCAGTGTAATGGCAAGTTAATATTGAATAAAATTTTACCTAAAATAATGTTATATATAAATATATGTTTAAATTAAATAGTTAAAGAAAACAAATATGATATGGTGATATTAGCATAATATTTTGTGTCAATATATTCACTATATTTAAGCTGCCAAATTCATATTCAACTGTAATCCAACTACTGTCACCATGAAGAAGTCTGAAGTGCCTTCTTATGTTGTCTCCTTAACATTTTATGTTTAATGAAACCTAAGTCAAACTTCTTGAAGATTTAAGTTCCTGATTTTTTTTCTTGGGTGTATGTTTATCTTCAGAAAGAGATCACTGCTGTTGTACACATCTTGCATTTGGATAATCTAATCATGACAAGTTAATACTCTTGATTTAGTGTCTAAATAAGATACAACTTCAGGCTTAGTAATTATCTAACAAGTTATGAAATTATTTCACTTTATAACCTACTGCAGCAATGATGTTGTCTTGCATAACATAGTTTAAGTGCTTTCAAAATTGCACACACACCTTCAAAAATAGTTGGATTTATAAGAGAAGCCAGTAATCTTTGACAAAGTCAACTTTCTGCTTTCATTGAGATTCAGCCAATGAACAGATATTAAGCTTGTCTTCATTTTGAGGCACAGGATTCTT
Source organism: Bramus lutescens (assembly GCA_001685075.1). Lineage (NCBI taxonomy): Eukaryota > Metazoa > Chordata > Mammalia > Rodentia > Cricetidae > Bramus > Bramus lutescens. Next base: position 28,760 of record LOEQ01003565.1, on the reverse strand, counting down.
TCTCATTTCTTACAGCTGAATTGACAGAGTGCTGTCTCTATAACAATATAATACAACAAACACACAAAGGTAAGACATCATCAACTCCATTTCTACTGTCACCCCAGATAAGAATCTTGCCTTATTGGAAAATGTGAAACTATTAGAATAATCTGGATCCCAGGGAGAGTTCTTTAATATAACAAAAATACAAAGCTGCTTTTCATGTTTAAACAACAAAATGTCTTCATGAGCCAGTTCACAATAAAGTATGAAGCTGAAGCACTGGGTGTAACATTAATACTATCAAATGAAAATAATAGAAGTTATTTTTTGAAAATATGTGTGCAAAATATAATTTTATAATATCTGAGAAATTTTCAGTAAAAATGAGAACACAAGAAATAATTTATATATCAGAAAGTGAGAAGTAGAAATGACCCAGCCATATTAACTTATAGATTAGAGACAATAACCATAAGGCACATTCTGTTCCTATGTCACAACTTCTGTGCTGAAACTTTGAGGAAAACCTTTTTCCTTCTATTGAGATATCCAGGCAAAGATTTCTGTATATGAGTGGGAAAGAAGGAGGGAGAGGAGGAAGAGAAGGAAGAAAAAAGAAGGGGGGGTCAGTTAAATTTGGGCTCTTTGTTTTAAGAGTAGAAATGATAATGAGAAGAAAAGAACAAACAAAAAACAAATTATGGGTTTTTCTTCCAGAAAAGTTACAGCAGAAAAACAGCTGGGGCCAAGATACTTAAAACAGCAGCATGCAAAGTCAACTGAAATTTAAAAATATTACCATCTCTAAGTTTTTAAACAGGCATAGAAAAAAGCTGCTTATGGATGAGCTATAAGGTATGCAATTATCTTTGAGTTGTGACTATCCAGAATGATAGGCACAGAGAAATAAACTTGAAAATGAAACAAGAAACAAGAGTCTGCCTTTAAGGACCTCTGTGTGTCTTGGTGACTGACTTCATAAATGAGTCTGGGGTTTTCCCTCATCATGAGCATTCATAAATCTTGGCAGTCCTGTGATATGTTGAAGATACGGGGTCTGGTTAAGATAGATTTATACTTCTACTTTATATTCTTTTCTCCTGAAATATTGCTTCTACCATTGAGAAAAATCGGCATTTAATTCCTGAACAACTGAGGCTTAAGCTTCACCTAAAAGCGTTTGGGAAGGCTGTCTGCTCTTATTTCCCAGGCACTGGGAAAAGGTGTGTGGGGGGGTACTCAGGCTGTGGTCCCCTTCCCATTCACAGTCAGCTCAGTAAGGCCAAGGACTAGCAAGGGTACAGCTTGAATGGGTTGGAAACTGGGCAGTGCTCTACACTTCACACTATGAAAGACCATAGTCTTCAGGTTCATGAAACATCTATTCGGAACACTGGCCTCTCTGTGAAGCATTAATTGCATTACTACAAAGGCACCGGAAAGTTAGAAAACAGCATAGCCTAGTGGAAAGATAGGTTATGGAGTGCCCAAATATCTGCGTGACAGCTTTGTATGTGTGCTGTTGCACAAACTACTGGTTTGTTTTAGGACCAGATTTCCTCTGTGTAGAAGCCAATTTTCTTCTTCTTCTTCTTCCTCTTCTTCTTCTTCTTCTTCTTCTTCTTCTTCTTCTTCTTCTTCTTCTTCTTCTTCT
>LOEQ01003565.1:0-10725 GCA_001685075.1 Bramus lutescens | reverse complement strand
CCCATCTCCTTGTCTTATGAGCCGAACTGATATCACTTCATGCTTTTTAACGTAGTTTTCATTGGAGGAGGAAGTCACTTGTATGCTGACGAAAAACTTCTAGTAACCTGTACTGAGAAAATGAAAATACCAATGTGGAAGTAAGCATACTTCTTTCTTCCTTTCTTATGCACTGCTTAGAGAATAGTACATGGAGGTGGTTCTACATTGTTGGTATTGATTCACATATTTGAATTCTTCTTAATCTTTTAAAATATCAGTATTCTAATTGAAATTTCAAATGCTGACAAATCATTTATTATTGAAAAATTAAATATTTGTATTACTTACTGGTCAATATTCCAACAATGCTATTATTATTAGTAGTAGTAGTAGTAGCAGTAGTTTTTGGAGACTTTGGAGCCTGTCCTGGAACTCGCTCTGTAGACTACCCTGGCTTTCAACCACAGAGATCTACCTGCTTCTGCCTCCTAGTGTTGGGATTAAAGGCATGTGCTACCACTGCCTGGCTCCAACCATAATTTTAAGACTATATATTTTGAATTATTCTTTTTCTAAGGAAAAAAGAACTTTTATTGACAAAGTTTGAAACTATCAAGTTGGACCAAAATGAAGTATTGGCTTACAGACAAAGTATAAATGCATATATTTTATGCAGAAACTATACTGATTCAAAGGAAGAAATGATAAGTATTTGAGTGATAACAGAGAAGCCCTCCTATGGAAATTCTACTTTGGATGTGTATGTAGTTCTTCTAAACATGTGCTGCAAATAAAACTATAATGCCAAAATGCAAATTCCAAACTATTCTGAAAGGTGTGATTTTCAAAAAAATCAATTTAGAATAATTAAGAAAAGAGAGTTTCTTGGATCTTCTCAACTCTAAAATGTGATTATTTCTTTCCTTTGTACATTTGAATTATCTATCATTTATGCTGCAAGATAGCAGAGTTCAACAGAATTCTTAATTAAAGCTTTGAGAATACTATCTGTAAATGATCAAAATCAATATGATTAAGTTATTACAGTAATACCTCAACATTTTATTTGAAAATAATTATTTGTAATATAGAGTTGTGAAGAGTTTTCAATTTTATTTAAATTGTTTGACTTGGTTAAATATATAATCAAATAATTCATCAAATACTTGCCATTTAAGAGGAAAACGTTGGCTACAAATGCTTCAAAATCATGTTAGAAGACAGCAGTACTATCATCTGTAGCTATTTAAGTTACAATAGTTTTCTGAAATAAATATTTTTTGGTAATGCACAAATAAGATTTATCTATTTTTTTGTCCATGAAATCACAAATATAGTTTTTAAAAGGAAAATATCCCATTGTATACAATTGATTAATACATTCAAATTACCTCCAATACAGCCTTCAACACTCTGTCCCCTGCCCAGTACAGAGTTGCTGCACTATGTATACTATTTTTCAATGTTGTTTTCCAAGCATACCAGCAGTAATATAAATACGTCAGTAAGACTATTGAAAAGGGAGCCTGTGTAACAGAGAGTGTGGGCCTCCTCTCACAAAGATGATCAAATATGCCTCATGTTGAAAAGAATCCATTACGCATCAATATTTCATTCTTTTCCTGGCAGCTCATCCTTTCCTACACTTCCTAGTTTCTCTCAGTCACTTGCTGCCTAGTACATGCTGTCCCCACCTTCCGCCCGAACCAGAGTCTTTCTTCCTGTCATCCTATGAATTACCCCTGAGCAGATTAATCCAATTCATGATGGAGTAGCAAATAACTTCCATTTGACCTTGATTAGCCCATATTATTTCATCTTCTCTTTGACTCCTCTAAGTGACCTTCCGTAAGAGATGACCACTTCTTCGTTTATTTACACAGGACCTTCCTCACAACAAGTTTTCAGTTGGCTTTGAGTCAACAAACAAACTTTTGGGCTGCAGTGGTATTAATTTCAAAGAGAAATTTTCTGTCTTTCTCAGATTGCTGTTGTACTTGTTCCCAAAGCATGTAACAGCATCCAAATCAAATGTAGAGAAAAATGAATGACATAAACATGTTATTTTTCTGCTTAACTCCATGGAGTGCTTAGAGGTATTAAGCTGTTGTTTTGTAGGAGCAAGGAAGGTGAGATACTAAGCAGATTGAGTGACACATTGGAATCAGTAAAATATCTTTGAAGACAGGACTATACACCAATTTCAAGTCTACTTGAAGTGCATAGTCATTCATTCAGGTAAATTAACAATCTTCTCAATGAGTTGTTCAAGTAAAATTTTATATAAAAAGGTGTTTTCTGCTTCCTGCCAAATCCTTTGAATCACAGATAAAGAAGCACAAAGATGAGATTCTCCACTGCAGCATTAAAAAAAAAACTAATATGGGATCATAAAACTGTATGCAACCAAGTTTAACTTTATTAATTGAAATGCATCTTATTGAAATAAAATGATATAAATGTTTGGAAATTTCTCGGTGAGAGACATTACTTCATATTTCAACTAAAAATTAATGAAGAAAATAGAACCATGTAAGGAGTTATACCTTTAACAAGAAGAACATCAAATCTAAGAAGTATGATGTATGATTAGAAAAAAAATGTGTGTTAAGTTTCCTGTGATGGGCACTGAGGCAAGTATATAAAGGACACAGTGAGTGCAGAAAATACAGCCAAGTCTAATTGGCTGACCATGTAATATAAGAGTATATCAAGAGTGTATATCCAAGACATGACTAAACTGAACTTTAATATCATATGAAAGTTTATTGACTTAACCAGGCAAGGGCAAAGGTGTTGAATGTATATTTCCACAATTGTTTTTGTGGTTGATCAGCATATGACATGGGTCAATATGAAGAAATCCAATTATTTGTTAAGTTGGGAGCACATATAACTTAAAATGTTAGGTAACGTGTTGACATTTCCTTTAACAACTTGGCCAAAACCTAGTGCTGCCTATTGTGCCCAAGAATAATGGCAAACAATGCAGTTGTAGTGTTTATTTTCTAAATAATGATGTGGGGATACTATGTTTGGGTTTTATTTTATTCGATGACACAAAAATAAACGTGGGTATTCCTAGATTACTATCCTATAAATCATAGCTATGCTTATGGACTGATTTTTTTTTTAATTTTCTGACTGTGCAATAGTATTTGTGAAAACCGTGAGTTGTAAGGCTCCCATTACACTTTATGGCAGTTGGCTCTTCCAGGGCAAGATGTCAACAAGCATATTTCAAAAGGTAGAGAAGAATTTACATTTTCAAATAAAGATAATGTCTTAGCCAACTTTAACCCTGGCATGGTCGGAATTCCCCACTACATATGTCATACCACTCTTTGGATTAAGTCAAAGGTGATCTTTCCAGATCCTCACCCATTAACCCTAGCCCATCACCATCATAAACTGTTCATCCACCTAAACTATTAAACTCCAAGGCCATTTCTATACCTTCATAATAATTAGTTACAAACAATATTCCCATTTCCATAAAAATACTTATTACTAGTACCCCCAATACCAATCAACTAGACACCCATGCCTCAGGATACTCTTCCGCAGATATAGCAGTAGTATAACCAAACACAACTAACATTCCCCCCAAATAAATTAAAAATACTATTAAGCCCAAAAATGATCTAGCAAACCCTAACATCGCTAAACAACTTGAACACCCAGTAACAGTCAAGCATAACCCACCATAAATAGGCGAAGGCTTCAAAGAAGTACCTAGACAGCCTAACGAAACTAATAAACTTAAAAAAATAAATTGATTCTGTCATAATTCCTACATAGACTTTAACTATGACCAATGACATGAAAAATCATCCTTGTTATTCAACTATAGAAACACCTAATGACAATCATCTGAAAAAACACCCACTAATTAAAATTATTAACCATTCATTCATTGACCTCCCAGCCCCATCAAACACCTCATCATGATGAAACTTTGGCTCTCTCCTTGGCTTATGCCTAATTATTCAAATTCTCACAGGATTATTCCTGGCTATACACTACACATCAGACACATCAACAGCATTCTCATCAGTCACCCACATCTGCCGAGATGTAAACTAGGGTTGACTAATCCGCTATTTACATGCCAATGGAGCCTCCATATTTTTCATTTGCCTATTCCTCCACGTAGGATGAGGAATTTATTATGGCTCTTATAACATAATTGAAACCTGAAATATAGAAATCATTCTACTGTTCGCCATGATAGCAACAGCATTCATAGGCTATGTTCTCCCATGAGGACAAATATCATTTTGAGGGGCCACAGTAATTACAAATCTCCTATTGGCCATCCCTTACATCGGTACAGCTCTAGTAGAATGAATCTGAGGCGGTTTCTCAGTAGACAAAGCCACTCTCACACGATTCTTTGCATTCCACTTCATCCTCGCTTTCACCATTATCGCCCTTGTATTAGTACATTATCTATTTCTCCACGAAACAGGATCCAACAACCCATCAGGCCTAAACTCAGAAGCAGACAAAATCCCATTCCACTCTTATTACACAATCAAAGACTTCTTAGGCATCCTCCTATTAATAGCTCTCATAATTTTGGTTTTATTTTTCCCAGATATTCTTGGAGACCCTGATAATTATACCCCAGCAAATACACTCAGCACTCCACCACACATTAAACGAGAATGGTATTTCCTCTTCGCCTATGCTATCATCTGTTCCATTCCTAATAAACTAGGAGGTGTCCTAGCCTTAATCCTATCAATTCTCATCTTGGCCTTCATATCATTTCTTCACACCTCAAAACAAGGACTTACCTTCCGCCCAATCACACAAACAATATACTGAATTTTAGTGGCCGACCTCCTTATCCTCACATAAATTGGAGGGCAACCAGTTGAATACCCATTCATCATTATTGGACAAGCAGCCTCAAACACCTACTTCACTATTATTGTGATTTTCATACCAATCGCAGGCATAATTGAAAATAATATCCTGGATCTAGATTAAATGTTCTGATAGTATAAACAATACACTTGTCTTGTAAACCAGAAGTGAAATAATATTTTTCTTAGGATATCAAGAAGGAAGGACTCCTCCCCCACCATCAGCACCCAAAGCTGATATTCTATTTAAACTACTTCTTGTACATAAATTTACCAGCATAATGCAATTTTACTTCCTTAAAACTGTAAGAAAAATATGTCAGTATTTGAAATAGAGCTTTAAAATTTGTCTTGAAGTAAATGGAACATATATTCACTGTTTTGATACTTTGGTAGAGACAGGATGATTTGTCTAATTTTAGACATTGACATTGTTGAACACAGAATGGGTAAAATATATGTTTCAACACTATTTTCCAAAGAATGATAATTTGCAGTGGATGAGAAACTGTTCATCAACTAATTCCAACTTGAAAATTTACCAATTAAGGCTTGATAGCAGATGTTAGATAATGCTAGCAATTCAACCTTGAAACTGTTTTCTTCTTCTTCTGCTTTCATCTTCCAGATGAGTTAAATTGAAGAGCATCTTGAAATTGCAGGATGAGTTGTTTAAAAACTGTTATCATTTGCAATTGTTCTTTGTAACACAGAATTGTTTTTATATCACAAAAGACAAAATAAAACATGTTCAAGCTTTTTTATGCTGCCATCTCTCATTTAAACATCAACTTAGAGATTTTTGTTTTGAAAATAACCATTCTGTTTTCTTTCATTGCCTAGAAAGAACTGTTAAGAAATAAATGCATATAAATACATTACTTCTTATGTACTTAAACTTACTGCCATGTGTCATTTTTTTTATTTAAAGGAAAAGGTTTTGCTGGTAAATAAACTTGAAAAGACGGTTCTAGATGTTCTATTTTAAGTAACAATGTAAAGGATACACTTTTGACGTCCTTGTTTAAAATATGATGATTGTAGTAGGTGAATTCAAGAGTTGATGTAACAATTAAGGACAATATGTGAAATGTTTACATCTAATTTATGTTACAGATAATTTATGAAGCCATGTTAAGATACTTAGCCAAGTGTTTGTGCTGGAATGATCATGCCATAAATTCCATCATTATTGCTTTAGGATGTGCCTTCTTCTGTGAGCAAGAATTCTTACGGAGTGTAGAAGAGGGTCTGGCTTTCTCCATGGTCACGGCTCCAGTGCTAGTATTGCTTAATTCATATGTGTGCTACAATTCCGTCTTGGTACCTGCCATGGTGAGCTCTGGACCTAGGCTGTTCATGTAAACATGGTTGAACTTTTCATCTGTGTTCAGTTTCCTGTAATGTACCGAGAGACTGCAGATTAAGAATCTCCCTTTAGCTTGAAGTAGTGCAGTCTTTAGTGAACCCTGTGTAGTTTAGCTCTTCTTCTGATAAATATCTCATCCTATTGCTTTAGCCTTTTGCTGTCTGTAAGGTCCATTTCTGGGGTCAACAACCTGTCTTTTCAGTGGCCCAAGTTCAGCTGTCAGCGTCGTCCTTTCCTGTAAAGAGGAAGAAAGCTGTTAAATCGGCACCTGGCAGTTGATTTTTATTCTCCTAGCAATAAAACCACAATTTCAAATTATCATTCTGCAAGTCATGTCTGATACCAATAAGAGCAGAAATATAGATAGCATCACTAAGTAAACACTGCGTGAGGAATGAAAGGGAATTTAATGCTGCGACTTCGAGGTACTAACTTGCATTTTTAAACATTATAAACTTTGTTAAATGTACCACAGAGTATGAAAAAAAATTTTATATTTTTGAAACTTTAAAAACTATTTGCAGATAAATGGGCTCTTCTTTTGTCTTTTCTGTTAAAGAAAGAAAAGATGCGGTGGTTAAGGTTACAGTACATCAGTGGGGGTCTCTTTTCTCCTCACAATATATCATATGTCAAAACTTCTCTCTTTAGAATAACAAAAGTGACCTTTTGGTGCCACAGGCTCCAACTGACCTTTTAGTAGCCATAACAGTGGCAAAGAAACAATAAAGATACATCAAGCAAGGGTTACTTTGTGCCACTGGGATGTTCAGGAAGTGAACCAAAAAACTTTACAGAATTCGCTCAACTGCATTGTAAGTGCAGATTCACAAAAGGGCTTTTTGAGAAAAGCAACATTATGACCTTGGAGTGGTATTTGACCATTCCAGTTGACAGAAAGCTTACAGAAGTCCATAGTTTAGAGTGCCATTTTCAGAATACGCTTGAGTGAGTGATGCAAATATCAACATTTTGAAGGCTATATTTATAGATTTAAGTGAATTTATTAACAGAAAATAAAATTTAAACACAAGAGTACTGTGGTTTAATTCAGATACATGCAATAGAGAATAATAGTTTTTTATTTGACTTTCTCCCATTAATTAAAATGTTAACATCAGCTTGTCACAGAGAACCTATTTCTTTTCAAAGGACTTGGAACCACACACTGGCTGATGTTTGAAATCCTGTATCTATGTGATTTATCTGTAGGGCACCGTTTGAACATTTATTATCTTTGCTGTCCAGAGCTCCTAATTTTGTTTATGTTTTTCCATGAAGTGTAGAATCAAAATTATGAATTTATATAAACCCGGGCTCAGTAGTTAAATAAGATGAAAGACCTGAATTACTTCAGTACATTCCAGGGAGACAGAATTGGGGTTCTGGTTACAGGGTGACTGTTAGGAGCAGCAAAGTTGTTCCAGGGTCTAGGGAGGGGGCAGCTGATTCTGGGGAGGGAAAACCAGACTTCCAAAGAATAGTAAATTCCCTTCTTCAAAGTATGCCTCAGAATTACCTATTTCTGTGTTGTTTGTTAAGTGATTGGCACTTGTAGTCAGTGTTTTTTTAGTAATTTTGCTATGGTCTGTAAGACACAGTATTTTATTCATTTTTAGAGAAGTTCATGCACGGTATTTTGACCATATTCACCCCTAAGTCCTCCCAGAGCCACCCTCTCCGTTCTCTTCTCCCTACCTACCCAACTTCAAATTTTCATCTTCTACATTAAACAACAACAACAGTAACAACATCTCACTGAGTCCAATTTATGCTCTCCAGCTACTTTTTGAAGGGAGTGCTCTACCCTGAAGTGTGGTTGACCTACCAGGAGTCACACCATTAAAAACCGATTTTCACTCCCAGAGAAGCTATCAAATACCAGTAGCCCCCCAGCCCCCAGCGAGACGTGCTCATATACACCCGCCTCTCTCTCTTCAATGTCGGAGTTCTGTCTGGTCTGAGCCCTAGCAGGTTTTGTGTTTGCTGTCACAGGCTGTGAGTTCTCATGCACGACCTCTCTGCTGTGTTGAGAAAACACCAATTCCTTGAAGCTACCTACGACTTCCAGCACTTGCAATCTTTCTTCTTTTAAGATTACTGAGCCTTGCAACAAGGTGTATGATGTATACATCCCATTTAGTGCTGAAACGTCTGTTTCTTAAGCCCTACACTGACCAGCTCAAGGTTCCTTTGTTAATTCCACCTACTTCAAGGAGCACCTTTTCAGAAGAGATGGAATATTCAATGGGTATTTTGCCATAGTATTTTATTTCTTTTTTTCCTTAACCATATATATCTATATATTTTACCGTAACCAGTGCCAAAATTATTTTAGAATCTGAGTAATGAAATAATGATTTTTTTTCTTAAGAGTTCATATTAATGTTGTATGACCCAGAGACCTAGGATAGAACTGCTCATGCAAAAATATATTTTAAAATTTACATTTTCTTGTCTCTCCCTTACCCCCTCTCTTCCTCTCTCTCTCTCTCTCTCTCTCTCTCTCTCTCTCTCTCTGTCTCTGATGCTGAAATTTAAATCCAGTGTGATGGTGTGCTGTGCATTCTGGGAAGCACCATACCAACGAGTTATTAACCAGCTGAAGCTTTCTACAGTAAATGACAACTTAAAGAAATAGCTTTTCTGTTGCTGGAGGATGCTATTCATGCTATCAGAGAGAAACAATAATCAATTTCTCCCAGATCTGAACCCTATAAGCTACTATAATGATTGGCCTGAAAATACATACCAACAGTGCAATAGGGAGATGAAAATCAATGGAGTAAAAACTACTTTTTAATTGGATTTAAGGTGAGTCCCACAAGATGAGACCCTATCTGATACCAATATTAGTCCAAGAAACTATGGATAGGCAGGATACAGGCTCTAGGACAGAACCCACTATTAGTCTTCTAAATGGATCTATTAAGGCAATTTCTAATTACTTATCATCATATCCATAGATTAAAGCCCTTCTCAACCCTCATGAAAGAGGTTTCTGTTTGAAGTAGATGTGATTAACACAGAGACCTACAATTGACTCAAGTGCAGAGCATGAGACTGCCCTATAGGGAACATAGAAATCATATCTCCTCCTCCAAAGGTTCAGAAATCGGTGTAGAAGAGGGAGCAGAAAGAGTAGAAGAGCCAGAGATGGTGGTTGAATGCAAGGACACGGTGTACTTATGAATTCACAGTCATGGTGACAGCACGTGGAACATCCCTGCAAGCCCATGCTAGACCAAACCCCAGCATGAAGAAGGCATTTGAGCATGACGTTTCACGTCTAGTCAAGAAGCTATTGGCAATTAGCTCGGTGGAAAGGAAGGGCAGTTTTCTCTAAGAGTGTAACCCTCTATGAAGCTACTATACTACATCTAAGCTCCCACATACGAGACTATTTGGTCAGTAAACATGAAGCTTGATGTATGCAGAAAAAGGCACAGGTCGGGTGGGACAGAGAGGTGGGTATATTTGGGAACAGTTGGGGAAAATAGGGTGGATATGATCAAAACTCATTCTCAAAGAATTGATAAAAGTGAAATGTTTTATTTACTTAGACATATTTCTTTAAATTATTTTAAGAGCAATGAATTTCTCCCTTAGGTCTTAATTTTCTAATTAATACTTGAATTTCAGTTAATAGTAAATTCCAATAAATAATTTTTGGCAACTAGCCTGTAGCTTCACTCATTTACTTATGTATAGTCTATTAAATATCCAGTATGTTCCAGGCACAGAGCTTTGTCTTAGAAACAATACCATCAACAAAATGAACAAATAGACAGCACCCAGAAACAGCAAATCTTTTTGGATGATGTTTCCACTTTTCCATTTAGCCATGGCCTGTTCAAACAATTGGTGGCTTGAAAAAACTTTTCTTTAAAATACTAGCTATGCCTGGGGTAGGGTTTGAAGATAGGGAGAATAAAGCCATAAAAGTTGAAAATAACTCATTTTAAAGGCACCACTAGCCTCTCTCTCTCTCTCTCTCTCTCTCTCTCTCTCTCTCTCTCTCCGGGTTGCCTCTTCCATTTTCTCTCCAAAGAGACCCCCCCCTTAAATTTCTTCTCCACCGGTCCTTTTAGGATTTAGATGTTGACACAACCTTATCCTAGCAGGATATTCTTCTTTTCAGTAAGTAGAAGGTACTTTCAAGACACAGACTGCAGCTATAATTCACTGAGTGTTAGTAGTACATGCTACTATGGATTACTTACTGTTATTAAGTGTTTGCCCTAAATCTGCAATTAGGATTTAATACTTCAAGTAAGAACTCTCTGTTTGGCATTTTGTATACCCAGGGTTAGTCAGGTGTCATTGCAATGAGACTTTCCAATATACATAATCCACCACCATATATATATATGTATATATATATGTATATATATACACATTTATGTACACATACATACATATGTGTGTGTTTATTTGTATATACATATATTGTATTATTGAACAACACAAACAATTATAAAAATGAGTTTAAATTTGTTT
>LOEQ01003564.1:84579-96319 GCA_001685075.1 Bramus lutescens | reverse complement strand
TTTTGAGACAGGGTTTCTCTGTATAACAGCCCTAGCTGTCCTGGAACTAGCTCTGTGAACCAGGATGGCCTTGGACTCACAAGGATCTGCCTGCCTCGGGAGTGCTGGGATTAAAGGCAAGCACCACCACTGCCCAGATACTGCCAGATTCTTAAATGGGTTAGTTGAAGAGAGGAAGGAGAGATCATATGAACAATGGGGGTTTAAGATCATGATAGGGAAAACCACAGAGACCATTGACCCCAATTGGTGGGAGCTCAAAGCCTCTGAACTGACAGCTGGGGAACCTGCATAAGACCAAACTAAGCCCTCTGAATGTGGGTGGCAGTTATGTGGCTTGATCTGTTTGGGGGTTCCCTGGCAGTGGGACCAGGACTTATCCTGGGTCAATAATTGGTTTTATGAAACCTACTTCCTATGGTGAGATACCTTGCTCAGTCTTGATACAGGACGGTGGGGCAACTTGGTATGCCAGACTTTTTTGACTCCCCAAGGGAGGACTTACGACCCCTGAGGAGTGGATTGGGAATGGGATGGGGGGAGGTAGGATGCAGCAGAAAGGGGAAGGTGGGGGAACTGGATCTGGTATGTAAAATAAAAAACATTCTAGATAAATAAAAAAAAGACTCAACAAAATGATATTTTCTCCTTTGAATAGCTATTTCTATTGGATATAATTTTTGTTCCCAAGGAAGAGTTGCCCATCCTAAACATCAGTACATCTGTTTCTGTGTAAAAATCCTTCAGTATTTGTCGCTGTACAAGAATAAACCTACTTGGGGTAAGTACAGAAGTGAGTCTATCTGGTCACATTCATCCGAATAAGGAGGACCAGTGGCACTGTGACACGTCAATCAGAATTTGCTAAGCTAGAAGATGTCCAACTTCTGAACAGAGTTAACCATTCAGAATTGCTACCTTAAAACATTTCATTAAAAGCATCTTTACATTCAAACTCCTTAAACATAAAGTGTACCCTTAGTTTTGAGGGAAAAGAAAAAGTAGCCAAAAAGGAGTTAAATGACCATGCTGAAAAGTAAGTCTATTTCATCGATTTTCTATTTTCCATTCCTTATAGCTTTATAAGTTACCCTTCCTTTTCAATCCTGTTAAGCCATATTTCCCATTTTCTTTGAACTACAATCCACTGTTCTTCAGTGAGTGACACAGAAGTCCAGGAAGATAAACACCTCTCCTCCACTCCCTGCGTATTCCTGCCAAAGAGCATCTTACTCCTAAGTCCCTCCCACTAGTCTTGAAAATTGGAGAACTGGCAGCCACATGGTTTGTCCAATTCCCACTTATTCTGAAAAGGCAAAAAAAAGGTATCATAAGTTGGACACCTTATTAAACAAGGTACGTCTTCATGCACACAGTCAAAAACTAGAAAAGAAATCTGAGTTTTAGTCTGACCACTATACCTAGCCAACTAACAGCTCCATAAAACACATTTCATAACTAACCTGGACTCCCACCCTCTCTTATACAAAATTATGAAAATAGCTTAGCCTTCAGGCTTCTTTAAGAACTGAGGATGTAAATGATGAAAGTATCTGGAATTGCAGGGCCCATTAAAGCATGATGAATATGCTAATGGAGAAAGTAGCACTGTCAATGCGGTGTCAAAGGAACAGTCACTTTTCTTTGCAAGTGAATGGAAAAACTAATATGTTTTGAAATTTACAAACATAAAAATGGCATCTAATTTTAGATGTATCATGTAAAGGCATGCCTGCCTGATCTGAAGTACCTGAGTGAAAAAGAAAATGTGTTTGAGTTGCTTGCAAGTCTTTGTAAAGAGAAACAGTATAAACAAAGCCTGAACAGTTAATTAGTATACAGGGACAGCTCTAAGCTCAGCTATGAAGGGTTCAAAATAACCTGGAACATTTGTAATAATATAAAAAGTGGGGGGTGAGAAAAGATATTACATAGAATAAAATCCTAAATAAGAATTTGGAAAATGTGTACAGGGTGAAATGGAACTAGCAATCTGGAATGACACTAGAATAAAATAAATAAAACAGAACAGCAACATCGGACAGATGGCTGAGGTAAGTATGCCATAAATCGAAGAACAGGGTAACTGCATTTTCTGTACTCAGGGTCCACCTTCAATAGAACAAGATGAAACATATCAGCACATACACACCTAACCTCACAAACCCATGAAAATACAGACACATTTTACTCATGCAAAGAACATTAGGAGCCTACCTAAGAAATAATTTATTCTTCATGGACAGAGACAAGAAAAAGGATCATTGTTTTTGGAACTAGCCCTTGTAGGCCAGGTTGGCCTTGAACTCAGAGATCTGCCTGCCTCTGCCTCCCTAGTGCTGGGATTAAAGGTGTGTGCCATCACTGCACAACCCTATTTTCTTACAGTTTTAAACAAATGTAGGGGATTAGAATTGAAGAGAGTAAAAGGTAAGTACTTGTCATCAGGCAACAAAAAAACATCAAACACAATCACTGCCAGAGATTTAAAAAGAAAACACTGTGAAAGAACTGATACAGGACTGGGGACCTGGCTCTGTCTGTAAAAAGCTTGCTGCATAAGCATGAGGTCAAATCGGCCTGCGTCCACATTTGAGGATGGAGGAAGGCAAAGGGAGGCTGGGCTCAGCAGCACACACCTACAATTTCAACACTGCCGAAGAAAAGACAAGATTGCCAGCAATCCTCGGGGCTAGCTGGCCATCTAGCCTAGCCCCAAATTGGTGAGTTCCTAATTGAGAGACACTGTCTCCAAAAATAAGATGGAGCTCCTTGCCATCTTGCAAGATGGTGGGCGAAAACGCCGAGGAGTCCAACAGAAAGGAGAAGTCACCTTCAGTCAAGAGGGCCGAGGCATTCCCAAAAGGGTAACCCGAAAGTTAAAAGGCAAAAGGGAAGCCCCATTGCAGCTGAGAGCCGGACCTGTTAGAGGAACTGGAAACATTCCCAATCTGTCGTGAATCCCAGAAGGGTCCTGCATAGGGTTAGTACTCAGCTGCTAAATCCAAGGTTGAAAGAAAACAAAATTTAAAGGCATGGGAGGATCTTGCCACTGTCACAAAGCCAGCTGGAGGTGACAAGAATGGAAGTTTGGCAACACACCTAGGTGTTCTATTGCCAAAGTACCACCAGGGAAGGGGTAAATCCAGGGGAAGAATGCCTTCACCATCATGTAAGAAGCTGAACACCACACCATGCCCAGTCCTGACCATCCTCAATGGGCAGTTACGGAGCAAGAGAGTTTTCCTGGAACAGCTTGGGCACTCAGTGGTTTGCTGCCTGTAACTGGACCTATTTCCCTTAATCTCCTCTGCAGAACACGTTAGAAACCAGCCACTGCCACCTCCATAAAAGCTGCTATCAGGGATGTCAATGTCCTCAAACATCTCACTGATGCCGACTTCAAGAAAATAAGCTGGGCAAGTGCAGTGCCAGGGAGGCCAATCTTTGACAGGAAATGGGGGAAATACAAGATTACTACACAGGGCAAGGTTGATCAGAAAGCTATGACTTGACAGTCTGCAAAAGGTCAAGCTATTCCTCAACTCCAGGGATGTGTGCAGTCCTTCGGGGCTCTAACAAATGGAATTCATCCTCACAAACTGGTGGTCTAAGCTTCTTGCCAAAAACCTAATTAAGCAACTGATATGTATACTAAGAAAAAGTGGAAAGCAATTTAGGAAGGCAGTTGACATCAGTCTCCACATCCACCTAAGTGCGTGCGCACACACACAGTAAGTACACTCTCATACACATTGCACACACACACACAGACAGAGCACACAGCATGTGTGTGCATGCCTTGATCATGGTCAAAAGGCTAAGGAGCTATATAGAAAAATACCCTCAGCAGAACATGTAAGATCCAAAAAATCCCAGAAATGTAAGAATCTTTATTATGAGAGAAAAAACAAAGTTGATTTTGAGTCAATTACTTTAGGCTGCATGATGCATGATGAAATAAATTATCTTGTAAGTTTTATTTAACAGTATAATATAATCTCTCTAAAGGGAAGTTTGTGTCTTTTAAAACACCCAAGGCCTAAACCTTCATTGATACATACATTTAGCATTAACAGGATTTTTTTGCTCCAGAAGTTCTTCCCGGTTTTGGTACATATGGATGTACTATATCAGGCTTATAAAACATCTGGAAAACTAACTGAAAATTTCAATTCCATCTGCTGCTTGCAATTTCAAAATACAGCCACAGACAGCAATATCAACTATGTAAAGCTTTCCTTTAAAAAAAAATCAAGTGGTACAATGCCACACAGCATTCTAACTGAAGCTTAATAACTTCATCACACACAGAGAGCAGAATGAAGCTCTCAGCAGCTTTCCTAACAACAATTCCTTTTGCTTAGAGCAGATGGTTATTCATACCTGGAGTTTTTTCGCATACTGGTTGAACATAAACGTCACACATTCATTGATGGCACCTGTTCTCTGAAGAAGGAGCAATCCTTTGGGAGTGGCAGCAAAGCTCAGTAAATCATCTAGCAAATTGTCTTCCCAAGCCACACTGGAACAGGGAAAGGGATGTTTAATATCCACAAAACTGAAAATATTTAAGAGCAGCATGGACAAGAATTAAACTGACAGAGAATACACAAATTACAGGCTGTTCAGTAGATATTATGAACCAAGATGGAAATCACTTCCATTCTGACAGCTTCCCGGCACTGACGATTGGAGTATTCTCTTCAGGTGCAGCACTGAGACTAAGCCTCAACTTTTTTATCCGCATTGTAATTTCCCATGATAATTTCACTGCACTTGGAGTCTTTAAACTTCAGCTCTTCATTATTGTTGTGCCTTCTTTTCATTAAAACATTTCTCTTATTGTCTAGAGCATAAGATGCTTATTTTCTCTTTTATTTTCATAAATTCTTATATTATTTAGAAGTGAATAGTAACATTTTTCTCAAAACACATTTTTGTTATAACAGAGAGAACACTTTATTGTTTTCATTTATTGACAAAGTCGAACACGAGACTGCATGCTACACAGCACAGCTGCCCTTATTAAAAGTCCCTCTTGTCTGTCTATGGCACTAAATGGCAGAAACATGTACATGAATGGACCCAATGAACAAGGCGTTTATGTCTATGGACCTTCAGACTATTTGGCTTGCAATTAAAAGTGGAACTAAGGGCAGCCAGATTTTTGCAGTTCTTAATTATGTTCATTTTGCACCATTCAAAATACATTTTTAAGACTAATAACTTTCTGCACAGATTTTTAAAAAAATAACAGAAACTGTGTGGGATATTACTTTAAGTATGTAAAGATGTGTTTCATT
Source organism: Bramus lutescens (assembly GCA_001685075.1). Lineage (NCBI taxonomy): Eukaryota > Metazoa > Chordata > Mammalia > Rodentia > Cricetidae > Bramus > Bramus lutescens. Next base: position 91,013 of record LOEQ01003564.1, on the reverse strand, counting down.
TGTCTATGTTGCAGAATATTATTTTCACTATGTAAAGATGTGTTATATTCGTTTATGCTGCATTTATTTAATTATGTAAAGTGTGTTGCTTTTATTTATGCTGCATTTGTTTAACTATGTATAGATGTGTCGCTGTTTCATCTTGCCTGCCTAAGGTACCTGATTGGTCTAATAAAAAGTTGAACAGTCAATAGATAGGCAATAGAGGGACAGGCGGGGCAGGCAGGCAGAGAGAACAAACAGGAGGTGGGGAAAGAGAAAGAAGGGAGAAGAGAATGAGGGAAATAGAAAGGGAGATGCTCAGGGCCAGTCAGCCAGGTAGCTGCCAGTCAGACAGACACAGAATGGGCCATACAGAATGAAAGGAAGGCAAAACGTAGATGAAGAAAAACAAGCCAATTTAAACTATAAGAGCTAGTGGGACAAGCATAAGATAAGGCTGAGCTGTCATGACTAATATTAAGTGCCTATGTTATGATTTAGGAGCTGGTTGGTGGTCCCAAAAAAGCCTACAAAAGAAACTATAAATAAAAGAATTTGAAAAATTCTATATTCCCTAAATATACTTTATTGCTCAATTAAGTTTTTTAATACTGAGATTTTCCTAAAATTGAGAAAAATATACAATCTGTGTATGAATTAAAATATCATCCAGAGTACTTATGTAAATTAACGTAAGTCACAGAGATTAAGCAAACAGTTAAATTACAAGCAAGAGCTGCCACCACCTATTAAACATGGGCGGCCATATTGTAGATAACAAGACCTGTCAAGAGCCATACACTCCAGAAAATACTGTAATGACAGCTTCAAGAACTGACAAGAAATGTTTGCCTGCATCAACATTTATACGTAATTAAACTACTTAGGAATAAGAACATATGCTTAAAGTAGGAAAGACTGTGTGGTGACATTGTGGTTTGAAAGAACAAACATTTCCAGACACAATAGATTAGCTTGGCATGGCAGCATACACCTATAATCCCAGCAATTGACAGAGGAAGAGGTAGAGGCCGGAAGAGTCTGAGGCCAGTCTTGGTAACATAGCAAGTTATAGATCAGCCAGGGCTGCACAGTGATCACCTGTCTTTAAAAGACAAGACAGGGAGGGAGGAAGGAATTAGAGTAATAAAGAGAAATACAGAAGAGGGGTGGAGGGAGGAAAAGGAAGAAAGGAAGCTAGGGAGGGAGGGAGGGAGGGAGGGCAGGCATTTTAGACATAAAAAAACAGGAATAGTTCACCACCCTCAGAGCTTAACAAAGAATCAAAGCAAAACTATATTTGGAAACTAAAAGGTATAAAGGTAAAAAATATGCTTATGTGGAGAAAAGGTCAGAAGTTACAAGCTGTGGAATAACATAATTACAAAAATGGTCAACAAGTATAAGGCTTATGAATGTAAAGAAGTAAATTAGGTATTAAAAGAATTCTAAATATCTACAACATTGAGGATTGTGGCAATGTGTAGAAGACCACTGATTGATTAATATACATCAAACCCATATTGCATTTCAAAATAAAACACAAATACCTAACAACTTTATACTTTCTTTTTAAAGGATACAGTTAGAGTTAGGAGGTGGCTCCATGGTGCAGTGTGCAGTACATTACACTTCTGCTTAGTGCTGGTTATGGTGGCACAGGCCTGTAATGACAGTTCTCAGAGGTGGAGCCAGCAGAAATGCTTTGAGTTTGAGGCAAACCTGGGCAACCAAGAAAGGATCAGAAGAGCTAGTGCCATACAACCAGACCTTGTCTCAAGGAGAAAAATGAATAGCTAAACATGCACTTCTGTTCTTACGGATAACGTTTCTCAATGAGCAAACATGCAAGTTACAAATTCAGAAACAGCATAGGAAGGGGCTGGGGAGATGGCTCTCTGGATAAGAGTACTTGCTGTGTCTCATGCATGAATGCCAGGCATCCTGCCACAGAAAGAGGAGGGCGTTATGAGATCTGTAGTAATATCTTTTTCTGAAAACAGCTCTTGCCCTTGGGGAGACTGAACTTTGGCCAGTCCTTGCATCCAAGTTAGCAGTATGTGCTAAGGTCATCTAGAGCTATGTACTCAATGAGCCTTCATACTGTGTACTCAGCCCTTCCACTCAAGGTGAGAGTGCCTTTAAAGCAACTATGTAACTTATTTACTAAGGCTTGTATTTCCAACTTAATTAGTTTCTACGATCTAAGCTAAAAGGCATTGCTTTAATCTTAAAGCAATTCTTCCCTGTCCCTGACCCAGAAGTGGGTTTGTATTGTGATAATCATATGCTGAAAGTAGCCAAGACATTGAAAAGAACCTTGAAGAAAACAAATATCCCATAACAGTTAGAAGCAACATGTGGACAGACATAGGACAATAACATAACATCTGTGTGCGTTTTCAAATGCTCTTCTGAGTCTGCTGGAGTCAGTAAAGCACTTCTTGTAAAACTGTTGAAGAGTTCCATAAGAATGTATTCCTCACCCCTTTCCCATTCTCTTTTCGGTGGTGTTCAATAACACAGAGCCCTTTGTTAGGGACAGATGCAGTACAGATCAGACAAACACACACAGAAAACACAGGCTGTGATCAAAAACTATAGACACAGGGAAGACTGGAAGAAAGTGGAGAACTGAAGTTTGAGCTTATTCAGCCTAATCTTCTCTTTTTAAAAAGTCTCTTTCTTATTCCTTAAATGTGACATTGACGCAAAGGTCCACCCTTGCCTGAGGGTTTTAAGTAGTTAATTGTGGTAATAGTGAAGGAGACATTCTCTTCAATGGTGTAACCTCTAGTTGAGTGTCCATGTTCCAAACCATCATACTGTTTTCTATAAACAATCATAATGCAACCAACTGGGTCACTGCTCAGCCATGAAAGTAGAATGGAAGGTTGGTTGGGGAGAGGAAGAAGATTAGCGGGACGGCAATGGAAAAGGAACAAGGGAAGGTGAATGTTATAGAAATACATTATATGTATTCATGAAAATGGCACCATTTAAGCCACTATTATGTATAATTAATATGTGCTAATAAAACATTAAAATAATTTTTAGAAAATGTAAACCAAGTCACTCAAACATGAATATACATATGAGTGATATATTAGTCATTAAAGAAGTAACAACCAATAAAAAAAGTTTCCATCTCCCTCACAAATGAAACAGGAAAAAAAATCATGTAAGTGGCACCACTACATGATGTAAGAATACAAATGATTCAGAAAAATCAGTGTTGACATGCTCTACTAATTCTTCTATGGAACTATTTAACTGCCCTTTAAGTTTTAATAACGGGACAGAAGGTCTGAGTCACTGAGTTTTATTGCCTTTCTCTTGGGAGAGAGGCAATGACAAATAATGTGAGCTTGCAGGCGCCACTGTCCAGTAGCCTGGTGGTGTGAAAAAGAATGGCTGTAGGCTCATCCATTTGAATGCCTGGTCATTAGGGAATGGCACTAATTGAAAGCGATTAGGAAGTGTGGCCCTGCTGGGGTATGTTTGGCTTTGTTGGAGGAAGTTTGTCACTGGAGGTGGACTTCGTAGACATTCCCAGTGTCTCTCTCTTTCTGCCGCCTGTGGATCAGGATGCAGAATTCTTAGCTACTTCTTCAGCACCAAGTCTGCCTCTGTGCCACAATGCTCCCCACCATGAGAATGGACTACACCTCGGAAACTGTGAGCAAAACCCAATTAAATGCTTTCTTATATAACAGGTGCCATGGTCACTATGTCCATTCACAGCAAGAGAACACTGACTGAAACAAGCAACGAGATATTTCCAATGGAAATACAGTCGCTGATGATGAATTCTATGGTATCATGGGCTGAGCTTTGCAGATCAAAGAATCCTTCTGCAATTTTAGCCTCCAATTTTGCAGAGGTTCCTTTGATGGCTGGTTGGAGGGGGTTGACATTTCTTATTATTCTCTGTGATTACATCCTCTATAAAGTCACACAATGATAGGTTCACATAGTATGCAGATACTTAGATAAGCCTATTAGAAACTTTAATTGGTGTTTTGCGACAATACCTAGATTAGAAGGACATGAATAGCCAACCAGTGTTATGGATCAGCTTCTCCACTCTCTGGTGCTACAGACACCATTAAATGTGAAGCTGGAACAGGATCCTATGTTACCAAAAAATAAAAATAAAATAAAAATTTAAGCACAAAATGCTTAACTTCAAGGTAAAAAAATAATTTTTACAGATTGCCATTATTTTAATGTTTTCTTTTTTAATATTTATTTATTTATTTTCTGCATATGAGTGTTCTATTTGCATGCATACCTTTATTCCAGGAGAGGGCATCAAATCCCACTAGACATGGTTGTGAGCCACCATGTGGTTGCTAGGAATTGAACTCAGGACCTCTGGAAGAGCAGTCAGTGCTCTTAACTGCTGAGCCATCTTTCCAGCCCCTATTTTATTGTTTTCTAAATAAGCTAATTAACTCTTACTCTCAGTAACTTGGACTAGAGAATGACCCATTCACTTATCCATTCCTTCACTCACTCAGGAAATCAGGTACTGTATCCTCCAATGGGCTCCATATCCTGTCCTACAACTTCAGAAGAAGACTTCTGCCTTACCAGTTGCCAGGGCAGACCTAGGGACCCCAGGTAAGATATAACCCAGCACCCCATAACACTCCTTAAAGACTGAACAACAACCCCAGACTGCACCCCTTGCCCTGGACTCCAGATCCTGACCTTCAACTTTAGAAGTGTTTGGCTTTACCAGAGGCTAGGCAGGATCTAGAAATCCCAAATAAACAGCCCAGCCCCAACTAAAACTTGTTAAAGCCTGCCCAGATTGTATGCCCTCCCTTAGGCTCCACACTAGGATCCACAGACCCAGTATCTTTACCGGAAGCCAGAGTGGTCCCCAGGGACTCCAGGGAAGACACCACCCACCACCTGCTAACACTTCTTAAAGAACCCAAAATTATGCAATGGAAAAAAAGAAAGCATCTATAACAAATAGTGCTGTGCCCAACTGGATTTCAGCATGCAGAAGAACACAGATAGACCCATATCTATCACCTTCACAAAACTCAAGTCCAAGGAAATCAAAGATCTCAACATAAATCCAGATACACTGAACCTGACAGAAGAGAAAGTGGGAAGTAGCCTTGAATGCATTGACACTGGAGCCAAGTTCCTGAACAGGACACAAATAGCACAGACACTAAGATTAACAATTTATAAACGGACCTCATGAAAAGTTTCTCTAAGGCAAAGGACAGTGTGAAGAGGACAAAACAGAAACCTACAGAATGGGAAAAGATCTTCACCAACCTCACATCTGACAGAGGGCTGATTTCCAAAATATATAAAGAACTCAAGAAACTAGACCAAACACTACAATTTAAAAATGGGGTATAGATCTAAACAGAGAAATTCTCAACAGAAGAATCTCAAATGGCTACACTTAAGGAGATGTTCAACATCCTTAGCCATCAGGGAAATGCAAATCAAAATTACTCTGAGATTCCATTAACACCTGGCTAAGATCAAAATAGCTAAGATATCCTTGAACTCACTCTGTAGACCAGGTTGGCCTCGAACTCAGAGATCCTCCTGCCTCTGCCTAGTAAGTGCTGGAATTAAAGGTGTATACAACACTGCCCAACTAAGCATCTACTTTTCAAACATCCTGAACTCTAAAACAATGTGAACCAATTCCCCTAAATTCTCTCCTTGCTCATATGTTCACACATGAATCTAGCCTACTGATTCTCTCTAGATAGTACGAACACAAACATATGTGGGTGTGAACAGATATATATATACATATATAAACAGATATACATATATCACAAACATAATATCAGGGGTTCGGAAACCTCTTTTTCTGTGGCATTGTTTTATGTAGAGTACATACTCACATACATGTAACACTGCCTCTCTCCACCTGTTAACCTGTCCATACTACATATAAAAGACGGACAGATGACAAATGTAGGGTGCTCTTGCACAAGCAGTGCCTCTTATCCAGGACACTCCCTCAACAGAAACAGCTCCCTGTAGCAAATATGTATTCCGTTCTGTTTTATATGCAATGATGTTTGAGGACAGTGAGGTGTGCCTTTGAGAAAAGCTATGGTTACAGGCTGTGACTAGACAAAGCTTGTCTAATTTTCCCACAATTTATCAATGGAAAAATGGGGGAAAAACAGCAGTTGATAGTGCTGGATAACCATATTAGAAAAACCTATACAGGAAACTTCTAGAGAATGAACCATTTTGAACCTTTAAACTTTTCTTAAATTTTAAAAAATTAACTGATTTTGTAAGTTCTAACCTACAAAAGAAAAAGAATCCAAATTCAACATTTAACAAAGAGCATCCCTGAAGACTGTCCCTACTACGTTTTCATACTGTGCCAATACTCAACTGATGTAGGAGGGTCATCTGCCTATGTGTTACTTTCATTGGTTAATAAA
>LOEQ01003564.1:51500-71444 GCA_001685075.1 Bramus lutescens | reverse complement strand
GCTGTTCAGCTCTGAGAGCACACTGTGTGAACTGGGGAGACAGCATGGCTGTTCAGCTCTGAGATAACACAGTGTGAACTGGGAAGACAGCATGGCTGTTCAGCTCTGAGATCACACTGTGTGAACTGGGAAGACAGCATGGCTGATCAATTCTGGGGCTGCACATGCCTTTTTTCTCACACTATTTCTTTCTACGTGGCAGAGTTGGCTCTTCAGGAAAACAATTGTATTTCCAAAAGCTATAAAACTGTCATTAAAATGCATAAGACACTGACAAGATTTATTGCATTCACAAGACAAATGGCTTCTTAATAGAATAACTTTTTTCTAAGTTTTTTCACACCAGTAGACCTAAGCTTGATTAAAAACAAAAATAAAATGTAGTATGTGTATGTGTATTCCTGCCTCCTGTCATAACTAGTGCATCAAATACCTGCATAAACTATGATTTAACAATGATCCATACAGCAAAAAGATTCATGTAAGAACTATAAGTAAGAAAATATCTCAGCCATATGTCAGAAATAAAGATCAACTGAATATTGGCCAGTGAAGAGGCTCCTTTCCTCTCTGGCGACACCTACCGCGGTTCCTTTCATCAGGTTATGAATGGGCTGGAGGAGTGTTTCTGTCATGGTGCTGTTGTACAAGCACTCCATGGCACATTCTTTCTGGTCGCAGAGGATCTGCAGGACATCAGTTACCATACTTGCTGGAGAGTAGTTCTCTGAGAAACAGAAAGAAGGTCAGAGTCAGGACACCACTCAGTGAGGCTTTTCACTCTGCACTGTTTCCTGCTCCACCAAGTGTCCAGGGAATTCAGCTGTTCAAACCCCACAAAACTAAAGTCCAAAAATGAGAATTAGAACCTGAAACTTCTTATTACAATCAGCTTATTACCTCTTTAAGCTAATAAAAAAAATGACAAAAGACAATATACCATTTTTCAGTCAGACACCAAATGAAGCTTTGATATGGAAGGTGAAGTTGAAAGACTCAACTTTTTCCTCCTAGAACACAAGTTCGTTATGTTCACTTTGTTCGCGTTCTTGCTGTACTTGGGTGTATGAGCTAAGCAGAAGTTAACTGAAGCATTTAGATAAAACTCTGAGCAAAAGGAAGGCACACAAGAACTGACACTTCCAGAAGGTGACACACTGCTATCCCGAAAGGCAGGGAGAACTGGGGCGTTCCTAAGACCATCACATCCTTTAGAACCTGAGTTAGAAAGCCAAAGGTGTAAGCACTTTTGTAACATGGTTGGAATGGCCACTGAAACAAATGTGATGTTTTAATATTAGATAACTAATCTACCCTCCTCACATTAATGTGATATGAGTGCCCTAAAAAGAAAGAGCACAAAACTACTAAGGTTTCTAAATTCAGGTTACAGTAGTCTTCATTCTGTAAGCATGTTAACCTCGAGTTCACACTTCATCGAAAAAGAAAGGTGTTAGTGATTTTTCAATCAGTTCCAGATGAGAAACCCTGTTTCCAGTGACAAACACTATCAAAGAGCACTTGGCCACTCACATGATCAAGTAAACACCTATTGAACAATGCACAGAGCACTGTAGCCTGAGAAGAAAGACAGAGACGGTCGACTAGACAGTAAGTCAAAATATTGATTATTTTTAATAAGGAAAGACCATTTTCACTATGAGCAAAGCTATAGAAAAATACAGCAGGGGCCTCAAGCTAGTACACCATTTGTATAAAGACAGAGCGGGACTTGGAATCCCAGTTAAGAGCAGTGCACTATTATAACCACACAGAAAATACAGACTAGCTGGTACATATCTTCCATGACTAATACATAACCCAATCCATTTTTTCTCTGACTTATTCCAGTTCCTCTCAGAATATGTTCTAGCATTTCCAAGCTAGTTCCCAATTTTAGAAGACTATGGTCTACCTTTCTATTTCTGATATTGTGTTTCACTTTGGAGATTTTTACTGCTATACAAAAGAAAAGTAGAAGTTATTTTAAATGGCAATAATATGAAACAATTTTATGAGCTGATTTACATATATAAAAGAGCAAATGGCAATTTATAATAAAACAAAAAGGATTTTTTTCTTTACACTTAACAAAATAAAATCCTGAAAATAACTAAAATTTAGATTTGAACTATATGATTGTGGCTTAAAATATTTTATTTATTTTTGATTTGAAAGGAGCCCATAGTTGAGAGACTCTGAAGTTTAAAAGATTTTGGATTTTAAGATACTATTTTAAAGAGACTGAGGGGTTTTTTTTTTGAATTTTTTAAACTTTCTTATTTATTCTGTGTCTTTCACATCATGCATCTCAATCCCATTCATTTCCTATTCCTTCATGTCCACCCTCTGCCCTTTCAACTTCCCTACCACGAAACTAAAATAAAATAAAATTTAAGAGAAAAGAAGAAAAATCTCATCATGGAAGCTATAATGTGCCATAGTGAGTCGCACAGTAAACCCTTTTATCCATAGATTTTATGTGCAAGTGTACATTGCAAAGAGTCAGTGGTCTGGTTCAAGGCCCCTGGTTTCTGCTACACTATTGATCCTGGGCCCTCACTGGAACTGCTCTTGAATATCCTATTGCTGCCATGTGTGGCAGAGATCCTACATCTTCAGGTCTGCAGGACAAGACCTTTCATGTGCTCCAGCAGATCACAGATGGAGTGGATGTTGGAGTGGGCCAACTCATAACCCTGGATCTGAGCCTAGGAAGTTGCAGGGCTGGTCAGCCTGCCAGCTATCCTGTCTTCAATACCAGGGTGAGCTCTCCAGAATTGCCCTTCCTAGTTCATCCCTTGAAGCTATGAGCAAGGGGCGGGGCCACTTCTGCTTTCACTTCCTCAGGGTTGGCTTTCCCACACACATATACCTGTATGGCTAGCTCTACAGTGTTGCCCAGGCAAGGTGGAGAGGCCGCTCTCCCAAGTACTGCAGCTGGTGAGGGAAGAGACTGAATTTTGATATGCTTGAATTTTTAAAAACTCTGGGACTTTTAAATTTCGAGATATTCTATATTGTGATGTTCCTACTAGTGTGAGCCTTGGGGATGGATGAGAAAGGAAAGGTTGTGCCTTAAAAGTGATGTGTTTGTGTGTCAAGTAGACAAGGGGTCAGTTGTGCCGGCTGGCTTTATGTCAACTTGACAAAAGGTAGAATTGAGAGGAGGGTGTCTCAATTGGGAAAGTGCCTCAAAAAGATCAGGCTATCAGCAGAACTGTAAAGCATTCTCTAACTTGACTGATGTGGAAAGACCTAGTCCTTTGTGGGTGGGCCACCACTGAGCAGGTGGTTCTGGGTTCTATAAGAAAGCTGGCTGAACAAGCCGGTAAGGAGCACCCTTCCAAGGTCTCCTGCTTCCTGGTTTCTGCCCTGACTCCCTGTAATGATGAACAATGATATGGAAATGTAAGCCAAATAAACCCTTCCCTCCACAAGTTGCTTTGATCATGGTATTTCATCACCAAAATAGCAACCGTGACTAAGACAAACCAAAAACAAACAAGCTGAACAAAATACCTTAGAAAGAGCAAAGGTCAGAAAAATAATCAAATGGAAACACATCTACCAATAAAATTCCTCTTGATATGACTTGAGAATCTTGATATTAAGAAAACAATAAAATTCTCAGCCAAACAGACACTAAATTAAAACACTGATAGATTAGAGATGTCTTTAAACATCTATGAACAAAACTGAATTCTATGGCTTACTTCAGAACCAATGTTATGTCTTACAAGTAACGCAGAGTCTTAATAAAACCTATTTATCTTTTTTTTTCCCAAGATCTCCTGAGTAAATTTGGAGCATGGGGGTCACAAGAGAGGATGAAAGAGGAGAGGGAAGGAAGAGAGTGGAACAAAGAAAAATGTATAGCTCAGTAAAAAGAATTAAATAAATAAATAACCTATTTACCAAAATAGATAAGTAACTCAAAGCATCAAGAGAAAAGAAGACTCAGATGTTTACTGCTAAATAACTCAGAGTATCAAGACAAGAGAATGCTCAAATGTTTAATTTCTTTCCCTCCATTTAAAAGAGATGCATCATGAGTTGAGTTTCCAGTACCACAGTGAATCAATCAACCAATCAATTTAGGAAGGGGGCATTTACCTGAATATGCAACTGATGTCATCTTTGGACAACTTGGTGAATAATAGATGAGTTGAATAAACAAAACCAGCAGATTTTTGAGAGATACTGAATCTTTACAAAAGAAAAAAAGAAGTAATTTGTAAATTGCTTACAAGCTAAAAAAAAAACCATTTATCTACATTCCATTCACTTGTAAGATTGCCTCACAGTTTCTGTGTAAACCCAGTAAGACGAGAGCTGTGAACCCACTACTCCAGAACAGAACACCATTAGAAGGCAGCTCCTACGCCAACTGTCTTGCTATGCTAAGGCATAGTTCTGCCATCTGTTTGAAGCTGATCATTTAAATCCACGACAGATGCACGAGTCTTAACATGGCTATTTGAGTTATATCAATTATCACAAGTAAAATTCAGCTTACTATGTTGGATAAACTAGCTTCTTTTCAAGGTCAGTATTTTTTTCATGAAAGACTACAATAACTTAAGCCTTCTGTCCAAATCATCACAAGCACTTGGGTTGGCTACTAGAGCATGAGGTAGCCATATACAATCAACAAATAAATGCTGAGTGAGAACCGTGAGTACTGACCATTCATGTTTTACACATGTCACAAAATAGTATATTTTTTAAGAGTTAAAAGACATGCCTAGCTCACAAGTACACAAAGCAGATGGCAGACCATGTTTGGCCCACAGGCTACAGTTTACCAAGACTTTCTGTAGAAGCTTTCATTAAAACATTCTCAAAAAAAAAAAAAACACTATGTAATTTAAAGTTGATTGCTGGTCTCCATTATTCTCAAATTCAGTTTTGAAATGAGCTGTGATTCTAGATAAAGCAAAATACAGTCATTATAAAGAACACAAAATGCTAAATTTATTATAGATGAGAGGCATGTAAAGTTTAGATGAATACTTGCAAAACTATCAAGTATATTCACTGGTCTTTCTAGTTCTGCAACATCCAGCAAAGCCATATGAAATAGTACCTCTGTCATTGAAGAGCTCATGATGTTCCCACACTGTCTTAGACTAAACAACACAGCCTTGAACATTGTTAAGAGAAGTCCATAATGCCCTGTCAGTTCTCAAGGAGCTCAAATAGATTAGGGTAAATAAAACAACTAGAAAAGAGGGTTCACAACAAATAGACTCTGTAACAGCATCAATAAACTACAGTTCGTATGACCAGATTTTGTAAGGCTGGCAAGCTAAGAATGGATTTTCCATTATTAAACTGTGTCAGGGGTCCTGAAAACCACGTTCTGATTTGATTGAGTCAGAAGACCCACAGGCCCCATACAATCATGTTCACATGACACATTATAATAAAACTATGCAAAGCAAAATCAAAAAGAAAGGTTACTGAAGGCAAAATCCAGAGCTAATCAGGCACTAGTTTCTGAGGGCCTTTCCCAGGGGATCCACGCAGAATGCATTCAATTCCTCTAGAAAAGCCCACTAGAGATGCAGTACCAAGGTTTTTCTTGGGGGGCGGGTGAGCACAGACACACCCTCTGTCCAGTACATGTCAAAACTTTAAACTCCTAAAAACAAACCTGGTGTTTGACATAAATGGCGATGATGTACAGTTTAGGCACAGGGGGTAGCGGACACACAGTTAAAGTACCCTCATCAGTGCTGTAACTAGCAGGAGTTCAACTCCCCATATGCCAACCAAGAGTCAAGTTTGCAAATAAGCTACTCTAAGGAAAGCTGTTTCAGGACTGCTGTGTTAACTTTCTGTACAACCATAGACATAGTATGTTATCCAACAAGGCCATAATATCCACTGTCAACTTTCAGAAAGTGTGCTGAACTCTGCTCTATAATGCACTCTTAGTACAGATAAAATATCTGTAGAAAATAAAAGATGATAACTGATCTCAAATTTGCTAAATTAAATGAGACAGAGTAAAAACAGTATAGTAACACATGATATGATGCTCTCCCCAGCATCATCCTATGTGTTGGCTGTTTTTTGTCAACTTGACACAAGCTAGAAAATCATTTCAGAGGACAGAACCTTGGGTGAGAAAATGCCTTCCTAAGATAAGGCTGAAGGCAAGCCTGTAAGGCATTTTCTTAATTAGTGATGGAAATAAGAGGGACAACCTCATTCTGTGTGGTGTTGTCCCTGCTCTGGTGATCCTGGGCTGTTTAAGAGCACAGGTTGAGCAAGCTATGAGGGCAGGTCAGTAAGCAACAATCCTCCACGGCCTCTGCATCAGTTCCTGTCCCCAGGTTGCTGTCCTGAGTTCCTGCCACAGTTTCCTCAGTGATGGACTTAGAAGCTTTAAGGTGAAGCAACCCCTTTACTCCTCAGGTGGCTTTTGGTCATGGTGTTTATCACAGCAGCAGAAAACTGAACTAAGACAGAAATCCCCAAGTTGTCATATTAATATCCCAGTATAAAACTTAATATAACTTTAAAGGTCCCACAGTGTTTAAAAATTCAAAAACATTAGAAGTTTAGTGTCTTTAAGATATACAAAAATTCTAAAATATTCAATCTCTGTAAAATATCTGTAAAAGTCCCTCTACAATGTCCAAAATATCTGTAAAATTCTTAAGCCTCTCAAAAATTCAAGTCTCTCAACTGTGGGCTCCTATAAAAGACAAAATAAGTTTCACATTTTCTTACTTCAAGAAGGGAGACTCAGGACAGTCATAATCAAATATAAGCATGGCAAACATTTGGTGGTGTAAAAAGTTCAATTTCTGATGTATGGGACCCAGTTACAATCCTCTGACTCCAAAGGGTTCCATTTGGCCAGTTCTGCCATGCACATCACAAACGGCTTGTCCCGGAGGCTGAGTGGCTCTCATCCACTATCATCTTGGAGGTAGTTCCAAGGTACTAGTCTCTAAAATACCAGACTCTCTCCTGCAGCTGGGCTATATCTTCATCAATAGCTTCTCTGACCCTGCCACATGATGTTACCCCATAACCTCTCTCCATGCCATCTCCAATCTTGGGGCTCCTTCTATAATTAATGCTGCACCTTCACCAATGGGCTTCTATTACACTCTCACATGCCACACCTTGGCTGTTCTCTGGGGACCCCCCCATCACGCTTTAAAAACCAGAAACACCCAGTGGACTCTTGCTCATTACCAAGTTCCGCTGCCAGCACAAGGGACCACAGCTTCTGTGTGCTGACCCTGAGGAAACACTTCCCCCAGAAGATTCTGCCTCACTGATGCTCTTCTCTTCTAATCACAGCTGATTCTTCAGTCCTAGCTGGCCAGCAGAGTAAAGGTTTTTTTTTTCAATGATTCTTAATTCAAACTATCACTTAAACTGTCCCAGTAGAATTGTTAAGGGACTCTAAAAAGTTACAAACCAGGTCTCACTACCTGCATTGCTCTCAACATTCTAAATGCCCACAGAGCTTTGAGCATTTAATGGCTTTGCAAATCCAATGTTCCAAAGTCAGTGTGCAATCCTCCTCCAAACAATATTGTCAGGCCTGTCATAGCAACACCCCATGACCTAGTACCAATTTCTGGCTTAGTTCAGTTTTCTGTTGCTGAGATTAAACACTATACTCAAAAGCAACTTGGAAAGGAAAGGGTTCACTTCACCTAAAGCTTCTAAGTCTGTCACTGAGGAAAACCATGGCAGAAACTCCTAGCAGCAACCTGGAGACAGGAGCTGATGCAGAGGCCATGGAGGAGAGCTGCATACTGGTTTGCTCTTGAGGCTTGCTCAGCCTGATTTCTTATAGAAGGGAGGACCAGCAGCCAAGGAGTGATCACACCCTTCCCTAAAAGGTCACAGACAATCCTTAGGCTAACCAGAATTTTTAAAAGGTCTTCAAGTTTCATATTCAGAATTGAATCACCAAGTATGTCTAGTCTAGAGTTTAGAAAAAATGAAATAAGAAAATAATTAAATACATATATAGTATTAAGCATATACTGAAACTGTAAAGAATAAAGACAGAAAGAAAAATCTCAACAGTACATATGACTAAAAGGTATGTAGCTAAGAGCCTATGCTAGATGAGTTTCCTTTGTATACTTAATACAAGCAAGAATAACCTGAGAGCCTCTTCAGATTGCGTATAGGCAAGCCTATAGGGCATTTTATTGCCTGATGATTGATGGGAGAGGGCACAGCCCATTGTGGTTAGCACCACCCCTTGGCAAGTATTCCTGGAGTGTATAAGAAAGCAGGCTGAGCAAGCCAAGGGATACAAAGCCAGTAAGCAGCACCCCTCCATGGCCTCTGCTTCAGGTTTCAGTATTGTGTTCTCCAGGTTTCTATACTGAATTCCTTCTCTGACTTCCCTTTTATGGAGGACTATAAGTTATAAGATGAAATAAAGCCTCTCCCCCTCAAGTTGCTTTTGGTAACAGTATTTAATCACAGCAATGAAGAGCAAACTAATATGGTGCCAAGCAGATACTGTGGTGGTTTGAGTAAGCATAGCTCCCATAGTCTTCTCATAGATTTGAATGCTTAATCAGGAAATGGCACTACTTAAGAGTAGTGGCCTTGTAGGAATAGGTGTGGCCTTGTTGGAGAAAGTATGTCACCAGGGCTGGGCTTTGAGGTTTTAAAAATCTAATCCAAGCCCAGTATCTCTCTCTTCCTGTTGCCTGTCTATCTGGATGCTTCTCCAGCATGATGTCTGCCTGCATGCCACCATGCTCCCAGCCATGAATGCAATGAACTAAACCTCTGAAACTGTAGCAAGCCCCAATTAAATGCTTTCTTGTATAATAGTTGTTATGGTCATGGTGTCTCTTCACAGGAATAGAACAGTAACTATGACAAACACTAAGCCAAATTTATAAATATGAGCCTGTGTATTGTAAATTGTATCATACCTTTACCTACTCATTTATCCTAAAAGCACTTACCTTTTCTATCTTTCAACTTTATGGGAAATAGTTTTCTGCCTTGTGTATATATCAACAATCTTCCTAAAAGGCACAGCGAGTGAATGAAATAAATATACTGCAGCTCTTGTCCTGAGTAGAAGAAACTTTTTTGCTTGTCTCCTTAAAATAGAAGTAAAAAAGATCATTTACTTTGATAATAATATATTTCATAACACTTATCTTTAACCCCTCCTGACAATCAAACATGTTATCATCTATGCTGGAGAAATTGCTAATATAAACTTTTAATATTTATTTTTCTCAATATTTCTGATAATCTTGTACAGTAGATCAGAGGGGGAGTAGTCATTATAAAATTGGTAACCACTGTTGCCAGTGTTCAATAAAAATACCATCATACTGCCAAATTTACTCATCACCAAAGACAGACTTCAGAAGAAAGTGACAAAAAAGCTATTTAATTTTTACCACTGTGCTAGTTTTAACTGTCAACTTAATACAACCTATAAACCCCTAGGCAGAGAGTCTTAATGAGAAATATCTAGATCGGGTTGGCTTGTAGGCATGTCCTGGGGAAATTATTAGGATTGTCAATTTATATACAAAGACCCTGGTCATAGAAAGTGGTAAAATTCTCTAGGCAGAGGTCCACAACAGTCAGAGAGCAAACAAGCATGGATCTGCTTTTATTCTGTGTGTAATAAATGTGGATGTGCTACCTTAGATCAAATGAGCATAGATCTGTTTTTATTCTCTCTCTGTTATTAACTGTGGATGTGATGTTTTAAGTTCCTGCCTTGATGTCCCCCATAATAATGAACTGTAACCTGGACTTGTCAGCCAAATAAACTTTCCTCCCATCTGCTGCTGTTTATGACAGCTACAGAAATAAAACAGGAACAACCACATAAAAAGTCAACACAGATAAAGTTCGTGGAAATGTCCCAATATTGAATAAACACTAAAAGTACATTGGGCATAGTTCTGGTCCCGAGTATTTTGATGAAGGAATATTCAGTTTATACTACATATAGTAGGTCATACTGATTACAATCATGCTTTCAACTAAAATTAGAATTTTTAAAATGGGAATCATCCAATATATATTCCCCATTCATTTATCCATCACCCATATGTTCAAGGTATATTGAGCATCAATTTTACAAGATCCTAATCTATTCACTAGTATTTACAACTATTCAGAAGGGTGAGGGAGATAGCTAATGAACTGCTTACCTTGAAAGAACAAGGAATTGAATTTCATTCCCAGAATACATTAAAAACAAACAACAATAAACAGCATAGCGGCACATGCTTAAAATCTCAGCTCAGAGAAAGTGAAGAAAATATGCTCCTGAGACCCCCTGGCCTTACAGATTAGCCTATTCAGCAAGTTTCAGGCCAGCTTAAGGACCTGTCACAAGAAAGGAAGTAGTCCCCAAGGAATGACATCGGAAGTTGAACTCAGCTTTCCACATGCACATGCGCCCTCACACATGTACACCTACACCCACAATTCACATAAGCATGCATACATATTTAGACATATATACACTATACATACACATATACAAACAGACACATACACAACAACTCAAATAAACATGCATACATGAACACACACATATATACACTATACATACACATATACAAACAGACACACAATAGCTCACATAAACATGCATACAAGAACACACATATATACACTATACATACACGTATACAAACAGACACATACATACACAACAATTCATATAAACATGTATACATGTACACACATACACTATATATACACATATACAAACAGACACATACATACACAACAACTCACATAAACATGCATACATGTACACACATATATACAATATATATACACATATACAGACACATACATATACAACAACTCACATAAACTGCATACATGTACACATATATACAATATATATACACATATACAAACAGACACGTACATACACACCCCTTGAAAACTACAATAAGTAGGATGAAACTTGTCTTTCCATTCACTGTTTGGTAACAACATGGTATAATCAGAGCACTGGAGGACAAGTGGGAGAGCTCAGAGGATAAAAGTACTAGAACACAGAGGAATAAGGCACAGAGGGAATATGAACTCTATGCTAGAGACCATGGGGAAGTTTTCAGAAGGATTTTAGGAAGACAATGTAATCAAACATGAATTGTCAAGAATGGACCATGATAGTGGGACAGAAAGTTGATGAAACAAGGTCAAAGTCTGAAGTAAGAAACTCCATTTCAAAATTATGAACCAGGGGCTAGAGAAATGACACAGGAGGGAAGGGCACACACTGTTCTTATATAGGACCCAAGTTCAGTTCTCAGCACTCAGGTCAGGAGACTCACAACTGCCTGGACGCCAGATCCACAGGATCAGAAGCCCTCTTCTGGCCTCCACAGGCAACTGCACTCACAGGCACACACCCCATAAAAACACATGAGTGCAATGCACAGTTAAAATTAAAAATAAAACTTTTAAGAATATATAAATAAATGTGTTAGCAAAGTAAAGAAGAAACAGACAAAAATAGATGTTTCAGAAGATTAAATCAATATGACTTAGCAAGAATTACACAATGACATCAAAAGAATGATAAAGGTAGGGAAAACTCAAGTTCATAGCTTTGTGATAATTTTTTTCTTATACTTTTAAGTAACTCCAATAAAGAAAACAATAGGATGAGAGAGAATAAAGAGCAATTTAGGTCTTTGGTATTAAAGCTCCACAAGTGCCGATGTAACATTCCGGCAGCAACATTAAGTAACACACAAGTGTGAAATTCAGGAGCATTATGTGCACTTGAAGATTTCACTTAACATTTGCAATACATAAGTAATACCTAAAGCCATGAAACTCAATGGACTCTCCCAAAAGGACAAGTGGAGTGCAGGGGGGGNATGTAAATAAGCAAAGTTTCTGGGAATGAATAAAGACTAGAGAAGCACGTCTCAGGTGAATGAGAACAGACTGTCGGATGAGGAGGAAGAATCCGAGCAAGAGTGACAGTGTTATGAAAAGAGAAAAGACTCAGAGGTTTAGTCTGTGAGATGGGCGGAGAGGGCCAGGTAAGCATGTACTCAGGAATGCGGAGGCCACAGGGTACTAAAGGAGGAAGCCGCATTTCTGTGATGAAAAGGGACATCAGATGAAGAGCTGGAGCCTGAAAGAAAATGAACACTTCTAATAGAGTCTTCCCAGATTAGAAGGCCAGCAGAGAGGTCATCCACACATGCCGCACAAACAGGTTGTTTTGGTTTTGTTGATTTAATGAATAACTTGCATGCAAGAGTGCGATGCAGGGAAGGTACCAAAAGGAAGTCCACATGGTGGCCCTGGGATGTAGTTCAGTAGGAGACAAGCTTTCTAGCATGGACAATGCCCTGGGTTTGGGTCTAAGCACCAGCAAGAGTTAAGAGGCCACAGTAAAGCAACTGATGCTATTTTTTAGAGCTCACACAGACACTG
Organism: Bramus lutescens; assembly: GCA_001685075.1. NCBI lineage: Eukaryota > Metazoa > Chordata > Mammalia > Rodentia > Cricetidae > Bramus > Bramus lutescens. The sequence continues at coordinate 58,988 of LOEQ01003564.1, read as the reverse complement.
CAACAGGATCAAGAGGGCAATCTAAAATACCACACTGTCCTGGTTAGGTTTTCAGCAACTGCACACAAATTAGAGAAAGACCTGGGGAGAGAGCACTGATATTGAGAAGAGATCTCCTGTAACAAGCCTGTGGAGCATTTTCCTGATTGTTGTGGGAGCCCCTGGTCTACTGAGAGGGGTATATAACAAAGCAGGCTGAGCGAACCACAAGCAGCAAGCCAGGGAGAGCAGTCTTCCATGGCCTCTGCTTCAGCGCCTGCTTCCAGAATCCTGCAGTGAGTTTCTGCCCTGACTTCCTTTGATGATGAACTGCGATGTGGAAGTGGAAACTGAAATACACTCTTTCCTCCCCAAGTTGCTAATAGCCATGGTGTTTTATCACAGCAACTGAAATCCAACTAAAATGCCTCTGTATTATAGGCTGAAGAAATATTAGAGGCTGCAGAGTCTTACCCTCCAGCAAACATTCATATTATCCAAATGCAAAGCATAAGGTTTCTCTTTCAGGATACTAGTCCCTTGTGTCCCTAGTGTCTAAAATTACTACTCCATTGCCTGTAATTGCAATTTCAATCTTCTCCACAAGCAAGAAGCTTCTCTCCTTAGCACACACATACTCTTCACAGCTTTCTCTTGCATCTTCTGATCTCTCACTCTAACTAGTAGCCAGAAACAGTAACTGTCTCATATAGCCTGAACACTAAGCTGAGATTTTGTGCTTAATAATTTTTATTGAGATTATAACATAATTGCATATTTCCCCCTTCCCTTCCCTCCTTCCAAGCCCTCCCACCTCCTTCCCTCACCTTGCTCTCTTCCAAGTCTATGGCCTTTGTTGTTACATGTGTGTATATAAATATACACACACATATTCATTTATTTCAAAATACCTAAATACAACCGACTCAGTCTGTATAATGTTACTTGAATGTTTGTTTCAGGGCTGACCATTTGCTATTGGTGTGCTCTTCCCTGAAGAAGATGATTTCTTCAGCTCGCAACATTCCTTCCCCCAAACATATTATTAGCAAATCTACTGGTGCCAGTCTTATTCAGGTCCTGGATAGGCAGTCATATTGGTGAGACTTCATGGATACAACTTCTGATATTCCTAGAAGTCACAATCTCATAATAAATCCCCTGCTGCTCTGGTTCTGCCATGCCATTTTTAAATATCCTCCACCAATAAATTGGTATATTACCTTTAATTCAACCTCAGTGAAATTTTCTACTCAGGCAGAACATAGCCCAATTTTTCCAGATGTTATATGAATGGCCTTTAACCAGGACCTGATACCTCCCTTGCCCTGTGAATCCCTATAGGTATAAACCACATTGTCTGCATCTCTCCCAGAATTTCAGTCCCTGGAGCCCCTGCTGGCGTAGTCCACTAAGCACTTTCTGCTGCCTTATGTTGCTTCTCCAGAGTGCCAACATCTTACATATTCCTCCCACAAACCATGTTCAAAGGGACTAAGAGCCGCATGGCCATCACTACAGTGATGAAGCCCTTTCTGATACTTCCTCTTGATCACTGTGTCAAATGCCTGACAAAAGCAATTTAATTGCAAAGAAGTCTGTGTTGCTCTCAGTTTGGGAGATATAGCTCATCATGGCAAAAAGGGCATTAATAAGACAAGTTCTATCCAAGGTTGGTTAGCCTATAGTCAAAATAATCAAAAGACTGACAAAAAACAAATTAATAAAATCAAGAATTAAAAATAAAATAGTTATACAACAGATACCAAAAAATTCATAATATCATTATAAAACACATAAAATCTAAAAGAAACAAATTTCAAGACAGACATGATCTGTCAAAATTAAACTAAAATAAAATAAACTATTTTTAAGATGTATTTTTATATGTATGGGTGTTTTCCCTGCATATTGGCCTGATGAATGCCTAGTACCCTTGGATGCCATAAGAGGCATCAGATTCCCTAAAACTGAAATTACAAATCATTGGGAACCACTATGTGGGGACTGGGAATTGAACCAAGGTCCTCTGAAGATCATCCAGTGCTCTTAACCTGACTGTCATCTATCTAGCCCCAAAACAAACAATTTAAAGAGATCTAGAGCAAGTAATGAGTTTGATGCAGAGAAAAACAAAATCTCCCAGCTAAAACAAGTCCCGGCCATATGAATTCACTGTTGGATCTATCAGACCTTTACAGAAGAGCTTATACCTGTGCTTTTCTAACTATTTCATAAAACAGAAAAAGGTGGACAGCTATCAAACACTTTGTACAATGTCAGTATTACTCTGCTGCCCAGGTCTAATTAAGACACAGCAATTAAAAAAAAAAGAATTATGGACCAATCTTTCTGAAGAACATTATATGTGGGCATTCTCAATCAAATACTTACAAATTGAATTCAAAAACACAAAGAGATGATTCATCATGATGAAGCTGACTCTACTCCATAGATACAGAGATGGTTCAACATATACAAACCAATAACAATAATATACTACATAAACAAACTTCAGAAAATCACAAAATTACCTCAATAAATATATCTGAAATTCCACCATCCTTTCATGATAAAAGTCCTGAAGAGATTAGGAATGGAAGAAACATGCCTCAACATAGCAAAAGACAATAATCGTGGTAAGTGGGGAAAATAAAAAAGCACTTCCACTAAAATCAGAAACAAGACAAGGGTGCCTGTGCACTTTTGCTAATTATATAACAGAGTACTTGAAGTATTGTCTGTCTACGTTTACCAACTATTATAGAATAGTAGCTAGAACAGTAAGACAGGAGGAAAAGAAGATACAAATAGAAGTCAATGTATCCTTATTTACAAAAATTACTGAACACATAAAGGACCCTAAGGACATCATAAGAAAACTGATGAACACTTTCAACAAAATGACAAGACACAAAATTAACAAAAAAATATCCACATAAAAAAATCAGTAGCCTTCCTATTTGACAGAAAAAAGCATGCTGAGAAAAAAAATCAGGAGAACAATTCCATTCATAATGCCTCAAAACAAAGTCCTCATTATAAATTGAACCAAAGAAGTGATTAACCTCTACAAATAAAACTTTAAATACTGAAGGCATAAATATAAAATGAAAATGGCTATATTACCATAAGCAATCTGTAGGTTCAATCCAATTCTCATCAAAATTCTGGTGTTATTTGCCACAGAAATAGTTAATCTCAAAATTCACATGGAAGTACCACAGACCCTAGGGAGTCAAAGCGGTCCTTACTAAAAAGGCTAAGTCTGAAGGAACCTGATTTCTAAAGTCACAGTAACATAACCTTATGGTACCAATCCAATTCAAATAAATACAATAACCTCATTTTTTGCAAAGGGGTCAAAAAGAAACACTGGAGAAGACAGCCTGCTTACTAAATTGCGCAGGGACAGTTGATATCTTCGCTTATGGGTATGAAACTATACATTTATCTTTCAACCTGAACAAATAATCTCAAAATGGACCCAAGAATTCAAAATAGTACCTGATATGCTAAAACTGCTAGATCAAAAATTGGGGAAGACACTTCAAGATAAACTTCTCAATGGAACTTTGCTGCTCAGGAAATAAAGCCAACAATCAACAAATGGGGCCCCATGTCAAAATGTCTGGACAACAAAGCAAGCAGTGAACTGAATGCCGGCAGCCTACACAACACGTGAAATTCTGTGCTAGCCACACATCAGAAAGAAAATTAGTATCTAGAATACACAAGTAACTCCAAAAACAAAACAACAGGAAATCAAACACCCCAAACAGAAAATGAGCCAATTAAATGAATGACAGTTCTCAAAGATGAAAGAGAACCGGTCAAAGAATGTATGAAAATTTCAGCCTCACTAGCCATCAGAGAAAGGAAACTGACGTTGACGTACACCAAGGGTCCATCTCACCCCAGTCAGAATGGCAGTCATAAAGAAGATTAGTCATGAATGGGGCTGGAGAGATGGCTCAGTAGTTAAGAGCACTTACTGCTCTTCCAGCAGACTTGAGCTCAATTCCCAGCACCCCAATGATAGCTCACAACCATCTATAACTCTAATTCCAGGGAATACAGTGCCCTTTTCTGGCCTCCACTGATACCAGGCATGCATGTAGTGCACAGACATAAATACATACAAGTAAACACCCATACATGCAAAATTAATAAAAGGATAACAAGGTAGTTAAAAAAAAACTCAGAATAGGATGTGAATAAAAAGAAACCCTTTTTTGCTAGTTTGTTGCTAGAAATGTATACTAGCCTAGGTACTATGGAAATCAATATGGAGGTATCTCAGAAAATGCAAAACAAGAGCACCATATGATCCAGATATGCCATTCCTGAGTGTTGGCACAAAGAACTCTAAGCCAGTGTATCACAGACTTGTTTACACATCAATGATATCAAGACATCATTCACAATAGCTAAGTTATAGAACCAGCCAAGGTGCTCAACAACAAGGGAATGGAGATACATACACATATATGTGAGTCAATGTGTGTGCTGAATAGCATTTTTGGACACAAGAAAAAAGGAAATTATGTCATTTTCAGGAAGATAGACTAAACAAGAGATAATCATGTTAAGAAATTAAGTCTCAGGCGAAAGCATTTTCTCTCATTTTAGTTCCACATCATACACCACATAAAATTGTGTATATATATATATATATACACATACACACATGTTACAAATAAATCATGTAATGTATATACATGATGTATTACGCACATGTATATGCATATATACATGTATATATATATATAATATTAAAGCAGAGGTCTCACTGTCTAGGAGAATAAAAGACACTGGGGATGGGAAGTAATAAAGGGGAAGGTAGAGAGCCATGGTAGGGATGAATTGTACTTGACACATGCTGTATATGCACATTAAAAGTAATACAGTGCCATGTACAATAAATACAGTACATTTTTTAAAATAAGATATTTAAGAAATGTAAGCCATTACTAAGTTGTTAATAATGAAGTTAGCTATTTTAGTATATGTAATAAAACAATACTTACCACAATGCTTTGAATGTCCCAAAATGTCATAAGTTCTCATAGTCTCACACAATTCCAAGTACTGAACACACTGCTGAACTGCTGCAGTTATCTGATTAAAAAAATATAATAACAGTTGATTAGTTTCAGAAATACATAGCCACTGTGTACAAAAATTCAAATATTACTCAAAGCTATTAAAAGGCTAATTATATATATGTATCAAATACTATATAAGATCCTATCACTGAAAATGCTGACCTTAAAAATTAGCCTAAGAACATACAAACTGAGAAAACTACTCCATTAACTGTTAACTTATTGTTAAAATTTAAACTACAGATTCTGGATAGAGGGATCAGTGGTTATAACAACATTTGTTCTTACAGAGGACCAAGTTCAACTCCAGCACTCACATGGTGGCTCACAGCCATCTGTAACTCCAGTTCCAGACAATCTAAAAACCTTTGGACTCTGCAGGCAGCAGGTTAACACATTGTGTACTGACACACATGCAAGTAAGCATAATTTTTTTTAAAATAAAGTATAGTTATGGAAACAGACTATCCTTATGTTAGATGTATGGATGCCTGACAGACACAGTCTCTTCCCACCTCCCTAACTTGGGCCTTTTCTTCTCACCCGCCCAGCCAAATACCAACTGGATCTAACATTTGTCACCACCATTACCAGAACTGCAGAAAACTAACTTTAAAAATTCAAATTTCAGAGAACAAAGGCATAAAAATGATGTGCAGCCCGACTTTCCCTAAAGATCTCAATTACCATATCTCCATTCTGTACGACAGAAATTTCCAATCCCCCTCATCACAGACACATTTCTTTTTAAATTTTATTTACCTATATGAATTACAAATAAGTGCCTGTGTGAGTTTTTGTATACCATATGCATGCAGGTGCCCTGAGAGGTTAGAAGAGGGGAATGAGTCCCCGAAAGTTATTGGTGGCTGTGAGATACCATGTGGATGTCGGAAAACAATCTTGCGACCCTTGAAAGAGCAACAAATGCTATTAACCATTGAGCCATCTCTCCTGCCCCACAGGCATGCTATTTATAGATGACTCTTAATTCTAATACCTGAACAAAATAGACGCCCTGGTAAGTAAGGACTGGTGAGAGTTAACTTAGGTGATATAAAATTGTTGGCAATCTGTCTCAAGGGAGGGTGCAGGAAGCTAGAGTATAAAAGGAATAAGAACTGAAAATGCAAAGGTACCTCGCATAAAGAACAGAATAACAGTAACAACTGGTATAAAGATCCTAGAGCAAACCCACACTTCTCTTCCCAAGAGCAGGCCATGTTCATGCAGAGGTTGCTTTTCTGTTATTGCTGCTTTGTATGGTCAATATTCCTAGAAATGGTGAAAAGGCTTTCCATATAACTAAAGTGTTTCTACAAACACAGCTGTTCATATTGCACATCTGTTTTCAATTTATTAATCTGAGATCCCAGACCAAACCAAGTAAAATAATCTGGGCACAGTCTCTAAGGGACTCCTCCATAGACAATATTTCACTCGACTAATCAATCATCAATCCTGGAAGAGGTAAACTGGCCTGTGGGAACCCAATGGGGAAAAGACAGGCAGAAACTTACCCTCTTGTTATGCATCTAGATAGATCTTTTCTTTTTATTTTGTTCCCTTTCATTTTAATACATGACAGCCTGAAACATACCTGCTAGATTCTGGGATTCCTTCCAGAAAATCACCAAATCAACAAGAATCTTTCTCTACTACCATCTTGCCTAAACCAAACTTCTGAGGTCCAGATCTACGCCTGGTGAGGTCTGCATTTCAAACGCAATAGACCCAAGCCTACCACATCTAAGCATCATCATCTTTACCAGAAATTATTGTGCTTCTACTGTGTTACTTACCTCAGCTAAAGACATTAACCATTCTATTATCCAAGGCTTCACCAGCTGCCCATTCAAAAGCCACCGTCTCTAAACCCTGCCTCCTAAATTATCTTTTCATCCAAATTATCTGCTGTAGTCTTAACTCATACTTCCATCATCTTTTTATTATCTCACTATTCCATCTCTTAACTGTGACTGCTTTAAAAAGATTCATTTATTTACATCTAACTATAACTATCCTTTGATGGTAAAAGGGTAACAATCACAGAGGGGAAGAAAAAAAGCAATTCTAAGACAGAAAAAAAATCAAAGCAGAAATCAGATAGGATGAAGTTAGCTTCAAATAAGAGACAGACTCTAAAGGTTAATCTCTAAGAACCACCTTAAATACTTCTGGGGTCTCTGTGATAGCAAGGGTGAGTTTCTATCTGGATATACTGAGAAATAATCTCACGGCTTTTCTCTCTTACTTTGTTATAATAGGATAAGTCAATGTATTTATAGCAAAAATCTCCCTTTCAACAGGAATTACAGAGAAACAATATGTAAAAGAATCTATTTCCAGGCTGGAGAGATGGCTCAGAGGTTAAGAGCACTGGCTGCTCTTTCAGAGGTCC
>LOEQ01003564.1:39310-51127 GCA_001685075.1 Bramus lutescens | reverse complement strand
GCCAAACTCTTTTTATGAAGCTACAATTACCCTGATACCCAAACCACATAAAGATATTACTAAGAAAGAAAATTACAGACCAATATCACTCATGAACTGTAGCAAGGAGAGAGGGCCTGACCTCCTACACCAATGAACATTGATGCAAAAATACTCAATAAAATACTGGCAAATTGATTCCAAGAACACATAAAAATCATTCAACATGATCAACTCAGCTTTATCCCAGAGATGCAGGATGGTTCAACACATGAAAATCTGTCAATGTAATTCACCATATAAATAAACTGAAAAATAAAACTACATGATCATCTCATTAGATGCTGAAAAAGCATTAAACAAAATACAACACCCTTTCATGATAAAGGTCTTGGAGAGAGCAGGGATTCAAGGAACATAACTAAACATAATAAAGGCAATATACAGCAAGCCAACTAACAGCCAACATCAAACTGAATGGAGACAAACTCCCAGCGATCCCAGGAACAAGACAACGTTGTCCATTCTCTCTAAATCTATTCAATATAGTTCTTGAGGGAAGTAGAAAAAGACAAGATCTCTTGGGTAAACTGGGAGCATGGGGACCTAGGGAGAGTTGAAGGGGAAGGGAGAGTCAAGGAGGGGATCAGAGAAAAATGTAGAGCTCAATAAAAAATCAACAAACAAAAAGACCCAGTATAGTTCTTGAGGTCCTAGCTAGAGCAATAAGGTAACAAAAGGAGATCAAGAGGATACAAATAGGAAAAGAAAAAGTCAAACTCTCACTATTTGCTGATGATATGATAATTTACATAAGCATCCTAAATTACCAAGGAACTTCTACAACTCATAAACACTTTCAGTAATGTAGTAGGATACAAGATTAACTCAAAAAACTTAGTAGCCCTCCTGTACACAGATGATAAATGGGCTGAGAAAGAAATAGGAAAAACATCACCCTTCACAATAGCCAAAAATAGCACAAAATATCTCAGAGTAACTCTAACTGAAAAAGTGGGAGACCTGTATGACATGAACTTTATATCTTTGAAGAAAGAAACTGAAGAAGACACCAGAAAATGTAAGATCTCCCATGCTCTTGAATAGGTAGAATTAGCATAGTAAAAAATGCAATCTTACCAAAAGCTTATCTACAGATTCAATGCAATGTTTATCAAAATCCTAGCAAAATTCTTCACAGACCTTGAAAGAACAGTACTCAAATTCATATATATACATCAAAAAACCCTGGATAGCCAAAACAATCCTGTACAATGAAGGAATTTCTGGAGGCATCACAATCCCTGACTTCAAACTCTACTACAGAGCTACAGTACTGAAAACAGCCAAGTATTGGCATAAGAACAAACAGGAGGACCAATGGAACCGATTGAAGACCCAGATATCAATCCACACATCTTCGAACACCTCATTTTTGATAAAGAAGCAGAAAATGGAAAATGGAAAAAGCATATTTAACAAATGGTGCTGGCATAACTGGATATCAACATGTTATATCCTTATCTATCACCATACACAAAACTAAAGACCAAATGGATCAAAGACCTCAATATAAAGTCAACCACATTGGACCTCAAAGAAGAGAAAGTGGGAAGTACACTTGAACACATTGTCACAGGAGACAACTTCCTAAACACAGACACTGTGTTTAGCACAGATACTGAGAGAAACAATAAATGGAACCTCTTGAGACTGAGAAGCTTCTGTAAAGCAAAGGACATGGTCAACAAGACAAAATGACATCCTAGTCTTACCCTTTTCTAGAAGTGGTTGGGGTGTAGTCCGTCTCCTGAGATCTCCAAAATATACAAAGAACTCAAGAAACTGGTCAGCAAAAGAATAAATAATCCAATAAGAAGAAATGGAGTACAGACCTAAACAGAGAACTCTCAACAGAGGAATCTAAAATGGCTGAAAGACACATAAGGAAATGTTCAATATCCTTAGTCATCAGAGAAATGCAAATAAACAACCCTGAGATTCCATTTTACACCTATAAGAATGGCCAATATCAAAAATACTGATGACAACTTATGCTGGAGAGGATGTGGGCTAAAGAGAACATGCCTGCATTGTTGGTGGGAGTGCAAATTGGTACATCCCCTTTGGATATCATTATGGAGATTTCTCAGAAAATTAAGAAACCTTCCTCAAGACTCAGAAATACCACTTTTGGGTATATACCCAAAGGATGCTCAATTGTACCACAAGGATATGTGCTCAAATATGTTCATAGTGGCATTGTTTGCCATAGTCAGAACCTGGAAACAACCTAAATGCCCGTTGATCAAAGAATGGATAAGGAAAATGTGGTATATTTACACAATGGAGTACTACACAGCAGAAAAAAATGACATCTTAAGATTTGCAGGCAAATGATGGATCTAGAAAACATCATATTGAGTGAGGTAACCCAAAGCCAGAAAGACAAATATCATATGTACGCACTCATAAGTGACTTTTAGACATATAGCAAAGAAAACCAGTCTACAATTCACAATCCCAGAGAACCTACAACAAAGAGGACCCTAAGGAAGACATACATGATCTAATCTACATGGGAAGTAGAAAAAGACAAGATATCCTGAGTAAACTGGGAGCATGGAGCCGTGGGAAAACATTGAAGGGGAGGGGAGATGAAGGGAGGAGAATAGAGACAAATGTATAGCTCAATAAAAAATAAAGTATTAATAACAGCAAAAAAATCTATTTCAATTGTCCTACACCTTTTCCAGGACCACTGGCCTCTACAAATAAAGTCCCCTGACATTAATCAATACTCCTTTCCCCTTCTCCAGCTATATCCTCTAGATTGTCAAACACAAAATCAAGTTTTCCCATGGTCACTTTTTGCTCCATTGCTCAAATCCAAAAATTCACAATTCTAGGAATCCTCCATTCAAATAACTTATAGATTGAAAGTTCTGCCTCAATACATAAATCATATTTATTACCATCTTAAATGTGTTTTAAAATTACATGTTTTCATGTTTGTCAATTATTATATGTTTTATTTATTTCTTTTCAGTTCCTTTCAGTATCCTTATACATTACTACGTAATAGCAATGGACACGGCTATTTGTGGTAAGACATTAATAGTATCTAGCTGTATTTAGTAAAATTCAGGTCAATTTTTTGCAAACACAAAAGCATTTGTCACTGAGTCTTTTTCAGGTCACTTCCACACAGCATATCAGTATATTTTATAGAAGCAATTGCCTTTTTAATAGCTGACCTGAGTCAAATTTCATGTTAATACCTAAAAATATGGCTTCTTTCAAGCCAGTCTATCATTTAAGACGGCCCAATTTGCCACATACTTGCCTGTTTCCTAAATGTTTCCTTTATTGCACTTTAAGACTCAACTTTTATCTCTTTACATTTCATAGAATAGGAGTTTACGGTCACATTAAGAGAGATTGCCTCATTACCCAATATGAATCACTGTCACTCAACTTTGCATATTTAAGACACTAATACATTACATAACTTTTTGTGATATTATTTCTCAGCAAAAAAACAGATGTGCTTACCAGAGATTTATATTTCTTTTCAAGCAGTCTTAGTACTACAGTTCTGCTGTAATACGCATGCTAAAAATTAAAGAGAAAAGCATTTAATGTTAAAGTTAGACCATTTAAAATCCATTTCCTCCATCGTTTACAATATCATAAACCACACTATAACTAAGGTTTAAAATATTATAATCAATGTCAAGCAGAGTTTACCTCTGTGCAATGAACTACAAGCATAAGAATCACAAGAATGCAAATTGCATAAAAGTAGTGTAGACCATTTAGTGGCAGATTAGAGATGAGGGCAACAATTCATTACCTACATTCAATTGCTATGCTACTTTATTTAAAAAAAAAAAAAACCTCCAAAGTAGTATGCCCAGCTAGCAGGGTATGAACCAAGGTAGTATAATATGTAAATGAGAGGGGAATATGTAAATAAGAGAGGAATCGTATACTGACTACACACACAGAAATTTGCAAAGGTGAGATTCTCCAACAAGACAACATCTTTGCCACTCTATATCAATATTATTTTTAAATAAATGGCTATGCTCAAAATGTCTTTATTTCCTTTGGACCAATATTAGATGGAATTAAAACACATACAATATATGACACTGCAAGAAACCAAGGATAATTATAAGGTTTTTAGCTAAGCAACTTTAATGCTTAAATTTGTTCCTTCATTTTATTTAAAAAACAATATAATAATTAAAACATCACTAAAAACTTCATCAGAATTCTGGTGACAGAATTTTTAATTCATTAGTCAGTTTTTTTATTCAAAGTTCACCAAAACCCTGTGTGATTTAGCGCTTTGGCTTAAAATCATTTCAATTAGTCCATTTCTCAGTATTGCTACAGAACATATGCTGGCATATAAATGAAACTACTTTAGTATTACCCTATTCTGTCAGACATGGTGATTGAGAGCTATAATCCCCAGCATTTGGGATATGGAGGTATGAGAATAAGAATTCAAGTCCATTTCAACTACATAATGAGTTCAAGACCAACCTGGTTCAAAACAGAAAGTTCAGCAAACGATAGCCCTAAAACCAAATCTACCCACTATGAATTTGTACAAATGTCTTATTGGAACACCCTGTATCTGTTACCATTTAGATTGAAAAGCTGCAAAAACTGTTGAGTGCACAAAACTAGAAACACTGACTGCCCGACCCTTTCTATTAAATGTCTGCCAACTCTTACCTTAGATACAAATGGTACAGGGAATGAGATAAATTCCTGTTGCTTTAAGGAGCATAAATAAAATAATTAATTTAATAAATTTTCAGTATTTAATTTTGGTGATCTGCCTCATTCACTTAATGAAAATCAAAATGTTAAGTAAAAAGGCTTTGCAAACAGTTATCTGAATATAATTTAATTTTTGTTTAAAACACTTAACCATATTGATATATATTATGTAAATATGAATCTATATAAACCTAGGATTTGGGATTTCCCTCTGTATGCTGTGAATACCATTGGTTAATAAGAATCTGCTTTGGGCCTATGGCAGTGCAGAATAGGGCAAGGTGGAATTCCAAGCAGATAGAGGAGGAGAGAGTAGGTGGAGTCAGAGAGACACCATGTAGCCATCAGAGGAGAAAGACACCCACTCCAGAACCGGTAAATCACGAGCCTCGTGGTAAAATATAAAATAATAGGAATGGGTTAATTTAAGATATAAGAGCTAGTCAATAAGAAGTGTGAGCTAATAGGCCAAGCAGTGATGTAGTAATACTGTTTCTGTGTGATTATTTTGGATCTGGGTGGCCAGAAAACAAATGAGCAGCCTCTGCCTACAACCTAGGACTTAATAGTGACCCCCGTGTTTTATAGGGTTTTCTTTAATATGCTTTTACACTTTTTGCATATTTCCTTCAATGAAACTAGTTTCATCTTTGAGAAAATTAAAAAGCATCAGATGCAGGGTACAAAAGATTCAGGTTAATTAAACTGATTTAATTAATACTAATAAATTTAAAGACTACCAAATAGTCCTACATAGGTTATGTAAGGTCATGCACACTACAGAGTTGTGCTCTAATAAACTGAGCACATATCACAGACTTTTAACATCCAAAGACAAAGTCAGCTTTCAACTGCTCTGCTGAAATCAGAGAGGGTCACTTTCATGGCAAGTCCATGTCCCCTCCCTCTGCTTCAGCATGACAAATACCTAGAGCTGGGTAGACAATGTGCTAGAGAAAGACATGAGCACAGAAATCAGTGTTGCTGTTGCTATAAGACAGGGACTCTGCTACTTCACTTCAGCTGACAGGTGACAGTACAAAGATCACTTTAACATGACTTCCAGTTTGGGGATGTCATAAGCTTCACTGGAAACTGCCAGATTCAGGCATTAAACATATCCCCAAATGCAGAGTTAGGAAGCAGCAAAGAAAACTGATTCTGGGCATTAGCCTCTAAACCAGTGGTTCTCAAACTGTGGGTCTCAACCCCTTTGGAAGGCGCATATCAGATATCCAGCATATCAGATATTTACATTGCAATTCAAAACAGTAGCAAAATTACAGTTATGAAGTAGCAAGGAAATAATTTTACGGTTGAGAGTCACCATGACATGATGAACTCTGTTAAAGGGTCTCAGCATTAGGAAGTGTGTTGAAAACCAATGCTCTAAACCTAAGAAAAATGAGCCCTGAATCCTTGTACCTGCCATAGTTATTTATATTTTTATAGGTTTAGATTCATGGATATTAAGATCCTTAATAGATCATTCATCTTGAATAGATTCAAACAGATCACTCCATAAAAATCCCATCCTGACTTTCACTATGCAAAACATTCTGAGAAAAATATCTTCCCCGTGCCTTATATCTGACACCCCCGAACAAGGCACTGGCCCCTACCACCACTTCCATCTGTGTACAGGTAAAAGGATTAACATATGCAGAAAATCAATTAGAATTCAGCATACAGCAGGCACATAAAGCTGGCTAGTCACTAAAATCATAGAGAAGAACCATTTTTTCCTTACCATCCATTTTTTGAACCACACAGCTTTAGTATCAACTAATGCGAGAAAATAGATGGGATCCAAAATCTTCTGTGAGACAAGATGGCTTTGATCATGTTTTACTGATAACAGGGACAAAGTGCTCTCCACAATTTCCTCCATATACCTTAGGTTTTGGGGAAAAAATCATTTTAAAAAGTAAACAAGCAATGGTTAGTGTACATGGGAACAGTGGTGTTCTTATCCTTCTGGAATAATGACGTGGAGCGTAATCTTTAGAAATTCTTTTCTTTTTTTATTTTCTATAAAGGGTAGGGGTTAAGAGTCACAGTCAGTTTTTCTGTTCTGAAAACCTACTTTCTTTCTACTTCAATACTCAAGTCTCCAGATGTAACTTTCAGTTTGGGACTTGTAGATGCTCTTACAATCATATCAGAATATTTTAAGAAACTTGTCCAAAGTAGCAAACATCACTAAGAACCCAAGACCTCAACATCCGACTTTCACAATGTTGTTGGTAACATAAAAACAATACTTGGGTAGAACCATTTGCACAGCTAAGAACGCATATACCAAGGGAAGGAGGAAGGGAATAACTAGGACACAAAGGAGGACGTAGGGAGGATGGGTGAAGGTCTGGGAGGAGCTGGGGAGAAAAGTGGAGGGCAAATATGATCAAATAAAAATATATTTAAACTGGAAAAAAAAGAACGCACATACCAAAGAAAAACTGTATTAATACCTTCTGCCCTAGTATGCATCTACGTTGCTGTGATAAATACCATGCCCAAAAGCAACTTGAAGAGGAAAAGGTTCACGTTTGCTTACCAGTTAGACTTCATCAAGACATGAACTTGAGGCAGGAGCTTCAGGTAGAAGCCATGGAGGCGTTATTTACTGACTTGCCTCCTCGAGACTGCTTCCTCTGGCTCACTGCACACTTCTCTTACACAGCCCAGTCCCACAATCTACAGAAGGCCCTGTCCACAGGAGGCCCTCCTGCACCAATGTGCAGTTAAGAAAATGCCCCATAGGGCAATGTGATGAAGGCAATTCCTCAGCTGATGGTTTCCTTTCCTGGGTGATTCTATTTTGTATCAGGCTGACAAACCCTAAGCAGCACACTGAACCATGTAAGTTCCCTTCTGTCTCTGAAACACCTGAGGGGCACAGCCCATGCCTTACATCGCCTGAGTTAAGGGACTTACTTCTCTGGGTGTCGAATCCAAAAGGATGGAGCTTCTTTCTGATACTCATTCAGAAGGCGAACCTGTAAGACACGTACAAAAGCTCTCAAGATACTGTAATTCTGAAATAACAGATCTACATTTCATAATGTGTATTGCAGGAAATGGATACCTTTTTCAGTAAGCGGGTCACATTAGGACTGCTTATGTCTACTCCACTTGAAAGAGTAGGAATGTGATTTTCTCTAGAAAGAAAGTATAACTCTAGATATTTAGCTGAAAAGAAAGATGAAAATATATAGTTATTATACAATACAATGTTTCTGGAAAAAGTCATGTCTTATGCATTTTTCTTAAGTAGACATAAGAGAAAGCATTAGAAGTGATATAATAAACATACCTAAACTTGTATAAATTTCCTTGGTCATGTGTAATGGTGAGAGTGTAAAAGTCTGTGCATAGAACTTTAAAATCCGGTCCTAAAGAAATGAGACAGCACATTCTTACCTAAGCTTTTTACAACAGCACGGATGAAACACTTTATACATTTAAACAGAAAATAAACACAAAATACACTATCCAAACCCAGGTGGTGGGTGTGTCTGTTTGAAAAGGCATATTCTTGTTCAGTGACCAAAAGTAAAATTAACTTCAACTAATCATAAAACAGATGATAAAAATGCTTGGCTGTGAAACCCGGTAACAGCAGGGGCAGAAAGCAGGAGGTCAGTGGGTACTGTGAATGAGGCTGGAGGCTTTCAGGGAGGAACTACACTCTTTAGGTAATGGTGTCATTGAGCAGTGGGCCTACAGGCAACACTCCATTTCAAGACCTCATGTTTCCAAATCCAGGAATTGTTTCCTTATATTTAGTAAACATTTGAGAGGTCTTCTGGGAACAGTGCCTATTCATTAGAAAAAAAATACTACTTAAAATTTTTAACTTTCAATTTATCAAAACTCATGGGGAGGGGGTGGACCTTGGACTTCCCACAGGGCAGGGGACCCTGACTGCTCTTTGGACTGGAAANGGGAGGGGTATGGGGGGAGGGGGAAGGAAATGGGAGGAGGGGAGGAGATGGAAATTTTTAATAATAATAATAAAATTAAATTAAAAATAATAATAATAACTTACTGAGACATTCACAATGTCATTTAATATTTTAGTTCATTTCTGTCTCAACAAAATGGAAAGACACTCAAAATGCTAGAAATTCACTTATGTCTAATGCAGCATATCCTGCAAATGTCATAGTAAAACTTGGAATTTCCAACGTTGTGTTGACCCAGTTGCTTTCAAAGTTTTGAGTCTATCTCCTTGTGAAACCATGTACTGTACTTCCAGAGCCAAGATATGATATTGTTGTAAAGATTAAAATAGAAATTTAATTTGTATACAAAAAAACCACATGGAGAAAAATACAAAAGAATAAACTGAATAAGAACCAAATCAAGTTAAAAAGTGCCTGACACTAGCAGGCATTACAATGGTGCCTGTCCCTTCATTTTCTTATAAACCATTTAAATATCAGGGGAAGAGTAATTTTACGAGCAAAATACAAGCTGCCATTAAATAAAAACAATCTTGCCTCACATTTTCTAATCTATAGGAACAAAATTAATAACCTTGTTTATATCACCCAGGCTGATATTTTCACAGGAAATAGGTCCCCAGATGGTTAATGATATCTTCCGCTATCTCTAAGACATTACCACTGAACAAAGGCTATTAAACATTTGAAGTCCATGTTCATGGCTGCAAAAACTCATAAGAATCTGTCATTTTTCAAATGCCACAGGCTTCAAGGAGTTATACATAACAGTTCTGTAGAACAGCAATCATGTAGCTGGCAATTTAGATGCAGCATTAACTTGAAAAACGAGGAAGTTACATTTGTCCAAAACGATTTGATCCTATCTCCAGTAGTCTAACAACCGTTTGTAACCCCAGTAATGAGCTGAACCTTGCTGCACAGTAACTTACCAAGTTTATAAAGTTATCATTTTTAAAATAAAGAAAATATATTCAGACATGATTATCTCCCCTCACATATGGGGGGCAGGGGACAGGCAAACTGTATTTCTTCTTAGCTTTGAAATGCTAAAGGTGACCCTAAAATAACTCTTTTTTTCCCCTTGAAGCTCTCATATCAAAGTTTTTATAGAAGTGTATAATACTTTTGGGGGTTTGTAATTTTGAATTGCAACTAAATATTAGGCAAGCATGTTTTTCTTTTTTTTTTTTTTTTCTCAAGACAGGGTTTCTCTGTGTAACAGCCCTTGCTGTCCTGGAAGCCACTCTGTGGAAAAGGCTGGCCTTGAACTCACAAAGATCACCTGCCTCTGCCTCCCAAGTGCTGGAATTAAAGATGTGCACCACCACTACCTGGTTACATCTTTTTGTTTTGATATAAATAACAAGTGTTCCCAAATCGTTTCTGTCACAAGTCTAATAGTATCCCCACTGATGGAAGAGTGTGATTTAAAACAGACAAATGTATCCGGATACCCTGTTTTCCCATGACTACCTGCCTCTTGTCTTACTTGTGATTTAAACCTTAAACTGAAGTTCCACAGCTGAGCTACTATGGAAAATGATGAAATCCCACTTCAGTCAAAAAGAGCAATTCATGGCCGTCTCCTTACAGTGAACGCAGGATCTGGATCGGACAGAGACGTGGTCAGTTTTTCACAAAGAGTGGTCCAGTTTTCACAGTTCAGGACATCGGATGGAGGGGCTGAGCACAGTGTCTGCAAAGCTTCATATCTCACCTGCGGATTTTAAAATAACAGCGTTAGTAATGCTGGAAGAATGTCAATTCTCCAAGATAATATTAAACATACTACTGAAAGGAAGAGCCAGAGGAACTATGCGTTGATGAGTCGCCTTAGAGAATCCAACGCCCTTTATAAAATACCTCGGAGCAAGTTTTTTTGTAAACTAAGTGCTAAATAGAAAAAGGAAAAGCAGGCTGTCTTCTGTAACAGAATCTGAAACTGAACATGCACTGCGACTGTGTCACACCCAAGAGAAATGGATGGTGGCCACGTTGGACTCACTGAGCAGCAGTTTCCAGGAGCCTCACCCTGGACATCCCCCATCCTCATAAGCCTCCCACTGGAGCTTCTACAGATTGCCAGACTTAATTCCAGCGCACTGCCCGCAGAGTCCCTGGAAAAGCATTTCCATTACAGCCTCTGTGAACAACTCCCAGGGAACAATCTCATCAACCATTTTCATCTTTCTGCTGGACCATACTTCTGACCTTTTAGCCACTGAAGTAGAAAAGCTAATTCAGCAGTGAAATGCAAAATTGAATTTCTGCCTTCCCTCCCCCAAAAAGCTATTCCTAATCATCAGAGAATCCAATCAGAATTCCCCCAAAACACTATGACCCAAGGGACACAAGTGGAGAAGGTTCCACTTCAGTAGAACAAACCTTCAAATGCACTCCCACAGTTACTAAAAACATAAACAGCAAGGCCAAGCTTCTACTCAAACTCTGATCACTTGATAAAAATCAACCCAAGGAGTGACAGAGAGGCACCAGAAACCTCCATCACAGACTCAACTATTTCAGATGAGGGAGAAATGCAGAGTGCTATAGACTCCCATAAGGAAAACTCCTAAACACACTCATAATAGGCATTAGCAAGGTTAGAAAAAAATATTCTGATTGAAATATCAGAAGCATCCAATGTTAAGTAATTTCTCATTTCCTGGTAACTTTTTGAATAAAATCCCATTAAGAATTTACTACTTGAAATTTATCCAGAAGAAAGTTCTCTAAGCAAGAATATATTTACAAGTAATCAATTTAAATTAAAGACAAAATTTGTAATTCATAAAAGTAGTTTAGTCTCATATATAGTTTCATTTAGTATTTTTCACTAATAATCAAGAAAATAGAGCAGAACCCGCTTATGAGTGAGTACATACCCTATTCCTCTTTTTGGGTCTGGGTTATCTCACGAGCCTATAATTCATGATCCTTGAGAAGCTAAATAAGGTGAACCCAAAGAAAAACATATATTTATCCTCCCGGATATTGGAAGCTGACAAGATTATCAGGCAAAAGTTGGGAGCAGGGGAGTGGGGGTGGATTGGGGGGAAGGGGAGAT
>LOEQ01003564.1:27758-38846 GCA_001685075.1 Bramus lutescens | reverse complement strand
GCAGGGAACCCTGACTGCTCTTTGGACTGGAAAGGGAGGGGGAGGGGAGGAAATGGGAGGAGAGGAGGAGGTGGTAATTTTTAATAAATAAATAAATTTTTAAAAAAGAAAAAAGAAAATAAAGCAGAATGCAAAATGCCAAAAGGAAAATAAAGTATTCTCTGATATCTTAGATTTCAATAAGATAAATTAGAATTATTCATTTAAACAGAAACATTTCTGAAAAGTAATTCATTTGAAAAATTGAGACTAAAAAACATACCCAAAGATATACCTATAGCTATACCCAAAAGTCTAAGGTTTAAAAAACCTTCAGCCAGGATACCTCCCCAGATGACCTGCCTCAAGCGGCCTAACCAGAAATGGACCAACAAATGCTAGTGTAAGGTTAATCAGAAGAGCAGCTCTTTGCAGTGAACAGAGGTTAATGCAGACGCCCACAGCTGCACAAGATACTGAGAACACATGGCAGCCGAGATCAGTCCTCAACAAAACATCTGCACCATCTCCGTAAGGCTCAGGAATCATCACATTCAGGGGCAAGAAAGCAGGAAGATGAGGAGAATAGTTGTGGAACAGCATCTGCTAAGCAAGGCACAGCCATGGAGAGAAACTGAATGACCTCTACAAGACCAGTCATGCCCACGGTCAGCTACAGATGTGAGAGGAATTCATGGAGTCCTAACACTCACTGAATTACTGCCAACAGACTCTGACAGAAGGAAATGTATAGTACCCAGCTTTGTACCCACCTACCCACAGACTGCAATAGACAGGCCCAAATCCACGGCCACAGTCTGAGGGAAACAAACAAAATCAAAAGTCATGAATATAGAACAAGAGATTGAGTAAAGAAAGGTTATCAGGGGTGAGAGGTAGAGAAAACAGGGTGGGGTAAGTAACGAAAATACATTAAAATACTTGTATGACATTGCCAAAGAAAAAATAAATTTATAAAAAGATTTTTAAAAGTAAATTCAATTGTACGACACAAACTCCAACATGCTCACTCAGGATGAATCTCAGTATTGTTCTCATGGAAGCTAATTTATTAGCCTATAATGCTATTTATATTTACTCACAAAAAAATATGTTTCTCAAATTGACACAAATAAATGTAAAAGACTTTAGGGAGAAGCTGGTGAATGGGGAGTGGGTAGGAGTGAGAGCAGCCAGTTCGTGCTACGTACAGTTCAACACACTAAAAAGGAAACTCATTAATTTTTTAAAATTTACTTTTATACTTTCTATAAGAAAAGTATGACCAACTGTAGACATTTGGTCTCCACATATTAGGACCACTAGAGAAACTTTAAAAATATAATTAAGATAAGCAATTCCAAAAGAAAGATTTATTTACAATATACAAAGGTTATAATTTCCCTTGGCTTTGTAAGCATTAAGCCCAATTAGTTCTCCGTATGCAATTGTTCTCCTGCTCTTGCAAAACACTTATTCCAAAATAATTTATCTGTACTGGTTGTTGTGGTTTGAATGAGAATGGCCCCCCAAAGTTCATGTACTTGAATTCTTGACACCCAGTTGTTGGAACAGTTTGGGAAAGATTAGAGAAGGTATGTCACTGGGGGCCAGCTTCGATGTTTCAAAAGATTCCTGTGATTCACAGTGATAAGAGAGAGAGAGAGAGAGAGAGAGAGAGAGAGAGTCCCCTTTGTGATGTGAAAACTCAGCTGTTCCTTCACTCTGTCGTTATGAACTGAAACCATCAGCCAAGTCAAATACTTCCTTTTATAAGCTGCCATGGTTGTTTCATCACAGCAATAGAAAAGTAACTATACTTGTCTTCCATTCCTGCTGTATGCTTTTACAGCCTTACAAACAAATATTTTGAGTTACAGTCCATGAATTTTTCTTCTTTGCTTAATTTCTTTTTTCATCTGTTCTTGCACACTGCTGTATTTGTCAAAGCTCAGTTCACCTTTTATCCTCTTGCTTTGATAAGATTTGTTTTTCCCAATCAACAACATAAAAATCAAACTCCCTCACAGGATTTTACGTGGTGCTGGTCCCAGGAAACAGTGCATGCAAACCTCTTTCTTTCCTTCACTAACATAGTTTTTAAAATGAAACCATATTAAATTCCCTTTAATAAACTAAATGTAAGCTTTTTTCCATGAAATTCTGCAAAATATGTGATTAGAAACACTTAGAAATAAATGTTTACTATGTTATGTTTAAAATCCTATGTAGTTTCTAATTCAAACTGACTTTCTAATAAAATAAGACATCAATAAATAGTAGTCTCTAAACCTTTCAAAATATGAACAGATAAAATTTAATATAATTGCTTCCTCATATTTTTTCTTTTTAAGTGTTTTTCATTGTTTGTTTGTTTGCTTGCTTATTTAACGTGGGAGAGTGGATGTGTACGGGTGTGGGATTGTGCACAAAAGTCAGAAGACTTACGGGACTCAGTTTTCTCCTTCTACCATGAGGGCCCAGGGATTGAACTCAGATCATCAGGGGTCTTGACAAGTGCTTCACTTGCTGATCCTCCCCAAAACTCTTTTTCTAGTAAACTGCTAAAATTTCATGCATAAAACTGGTGAATGTTTGTCAACTACAAAATATCGGTTGCAATGAATAAGTTGGTGAGATCTACTGTACAACCCAATGCATATGTATACAATATGAATTAGAATACAATTCCAATCCTAAAAAATTGTCAGGAAACACTGTAAGCTACTCAATCAAAAATTTCAAAAAGGCTAAGTATGGGCGGTAATATATATGCTTACTATCTTAACTTAGTTACTACCCAGTATGTACATATTTAAAGGCATTCTACATGATAGTATACCACATTATCTATTAAAAAACAAACTTTAAATAGATGCTCACATTTTCTAAAAATGAAGCAAGCCCTGGGGTTTCTTAATGATAAAATTCTAAAAAAGGATAACAACCACACATAGCTTTATCCCTTTCAAACTGAAGATAGGGGAAAATGGTACAGAGTCCCCTGGACCCACATAAAAGCCCAGGCACAGTTGTGCATAGCTGAAATTCTAACATTGGGGGTAGAAGGGCAGCAATGGAAGAAAACAGAAGTTCACAGACAGTCAAGGAGCGCTAGGTTCAGAAAAAGACTGTCTCAAAACTAAATAAATAGATAAATAAGGTAATAAGCAACAAAGGATGACAAGTGATGCTGACCTAGGGATTTCACACACACACACACACACACACACACACACGCACAAATCCCACATGCACCTAGAACACACAGGGCAAGAGGGAAAGAAGGGATGAAGGAAGTGAGTGAACACGAAATGAGTGTCCAACCAACCCAAGGTTGCTTACAATTATAAAGGTCTAGCACCTAAAAGAACAAACAAACAAGAAAAACAAACAAAAAAACGCCATCACTATCACAATAACCGAAACAGCCAGCTACTGCTGACTGCAGTAAGACTATGCATGGTACCTTCCTGAACACAACAGCTCTACTTTAAGCTTACCTCTTTAGGTTGCCCAGGATCCAACTGATCTAAAATCAGCTGTAGTTTTCCTTGGCAGAATTTGTAACTCTGGAAGAGAATTAATAGAACATAGAGTTATTTATTAGACTTCCGGAAGGACCACGTAAATGACTGTGTTAACATTACTTCAGGCACACTATGGATTCTAAACAAGAGAAAGGTGATCTATTTAGATTTGCAGAAACTTGTAATTTTTGTTTCCTGTGGTTTTGTAATTAGAACTGAAATTTCCCTACAGAATACTGACACTTCCTGTACATGAGTCTGTAGTTGAGCTACCATACTGTACAGAACATTGTAAGACTCAAAAGAGATTAGAAAGAAAAAAAAAACACATCATATACCCAGAAATGTGATTATGAATAAAGCAAAAATACCACACAACAAACAATACAAAGCCAGGAACAGCATAGCTGTCACCTCCCGTGTCACAGCCGCACTGCTGTCACCCTCTTGTGTTACCCCATTTCCCAGACTCTCCTTAGCCTTTGTACTGGTGAAAAAATCCTGAAGTAAAACCCTCCATCTAGAAAAAGGGTTACAATATACCCATAAGCTTCCCTAGAGCTTTGCACAGTGGCCCACTTACCACTTACTTGGACCTCAGCTCAAGCAGGTTCTTGAAGAAGCATTCCCTGGTGACACAGTGGCGATCTGCCTGCACCCGTCACCACCCTCTACACTATCGCTCTGTGACGGCATGACATCATTGCTGGCAGTTCAGAAACTGCCTCCATCAAACTGGCCTATGGGGAATTTCTTGATCAAAGATGGATGTGGGAGAGCTCAGCTAAGCAAGGCATGAGGAGCAAGGCAGGAAAAAGCTCTTCTCCATGGCTCCTGCTTGATTTCCTACCCTGACATTCCATAATAACAGATTATGATGGGACGAGTTAGCCAAATACCCTTTTCTCCCAAAAATGCTTTTGGTCAAGAAAGGAAACAAGGACAAACAATGTTAGGATGCAGGATAGAAGTTGTATTCAGAGTTCTAATCCTCGCTCTCCCCTCTAGCCATGTTACCCTCAACTCCCATTTCCCATCCTGAGTCCTGAAATCTCCCCACAGCATTACTGCATCCGTGGGCTAAGTGCTTTGCTTTATGATTATTCCAATTTTCAAAATTTTACATTTCTGAGCTCTAAATAAGAAAATGAAGTAACTGCTTTTCACTTACAACAGCCTATTTAAGAAGAAATCTGAAAAGATAATTCACTGATCCCCACATTCATCCATTATTATCTGCAATACAGTTACAAGTTCCATAACAGCTATGACAAACGGTGAGCGAGCAATTACTTGGACATTTGGTTACAGCTGCCGAGACAAGCAGTAGTATGCTAAGTAACAGTCAATTGAAAAGATAATCCTATAAGTGGTCACTGTGACAAAGACTTCATGTTTTAGTCTCTTTATGTGCAATATTCCAGAGCCTGAAATCTCTTATATTTCACAAGACTGTCAAGGCCAACTAACATTGTACTTCCTCAACTTCCTGCCTCCTCTTTCACCACTATGTTCTGGTCAACTCTTATCCATCAAATGTGATGGTTTGACTGGGGGAACAGCCTCCATAGGTTTATACATTTGAATCCTTGGTCTCCAATTGGTGGAACTATCTGGGAAAGGTTAGTGGGTGTGGCCTTGTTGGAGGAGGTGTGTCACTGGGGGAGGGCTTTGAGGTTTCAAAAGCCCAGCCTGCTCCCAGTTAGCTCTATCTGCCTTGTGCTGGTATATCAAAGCATGAGCTCTCAGCTACTGCTCCAGGGCTACATCTGCCAGCTACCACGTTCCCAGCAATGATGACTGTGATCCCCAGATTAAATAATTTTCTTTTATAAGTTGCCTTCATCATGGTGCCTTATCACAGCAATAGAAAAGTAACCAAGACACCAAATTTAAAGAGCTTTAATTTTTTGCTTCTTCAGAAAAGGTTCTATAGCCAAGGCAGCACTTAACTGGGCTCACTGTTTATTTAGCCATCACTGGCCTTTTGAAGCCCTGATCTCCCTGCATGCCCTACCAAGGTACAGGGGCCACAGGCATGTGCCACCACCTAGAGTTCAAACTCATCTTTAACTTCCTGTGATCATTCATACAGCTAATGAGCCCTTCTTCCTGCAGTGAGATTCACCCCCACCTCAAGTCCCTAAGGACAAAGTGGCACACAAGTGCAAGCTCAGCCATGCTGAACTGGTGGAGCACATTCAGGAGTTCAAGGCCAGCTTCATGGCAAAATCCTGACTACATATGTTAAAGCTAATTAATTAAAAGTACCAATAACAACAAAATACCAAGGCCCCTAATATCTCCTCTGACAAATCATTGTGCCTCTACAGACACCAAAACCATGAACCACCTCAAGCATCACCTACTCGCTACCTACCATTACACTTCACAGGTAGCTCCAACACAGACTTTTCCATCATGGGAACTGGCATGTATTACTATTTGTCATACTGATAGTATCTGATCTGAAAAGACTACCTTTACCTGACATGACTCTTGGTTCTAATCCCAACACCAAGTTCAAGGCGCCACCATCTTCCAAGCCATTTGAGTTAAACAACATAGCTACAACTTCAGTTCTGACACTGTCTGCACAAACTTTCAGACTCTACTGATCAAGCAAATGGATTACACTTCTGCAATAATTCCTACAACAGCCCTTTCCTCTTTACAGTGCCAATCTGCCTTGGCCCAAGTCTCACTGCTTCTTTAAACAAGAAACAGCCTTCCCGTGTGTCTCCTGATGACCATGCCCTGCCATGTGCTCACACTTCCAACCACATGGAAATCCTCCCGAAAGCCATTTCTCTATAAAACCTTGAAATGACTTTCCTTTGCTGTGAAAGCCCAACCCAGCTTGGCCACTGAGTGTTCTTTGTCTTGAATATTTATTTATTCAACATTCCAGTTTTATAGCTAGGATCTATAAACAATGAATAAAGTATAACCTTTGCCTTCACGTGATCCTCATCAACCATTCAAACCTAATCCCCAAAACATTCTTCTAACCTTTCATAGAAAGTGTAATAGAATCTCATATATACCACATGCTCTGTCAAGTCAAAGCTTTGGTCCGTTCCCGTCCTGAAATATATGTACAGTTCTTTGAGATGAGCTGTGAAGGTTCCTCTCCTGAATGGCTATGATCAATTTCTACCTCGCAGCTCTCTTATTTAGGTGCCTCCTTAAATTTCCACAAGGAAATAATGCTTGTGATTAATATTTACATTTTTGCAGAGGCTTTAGTGCCACAGTATACACAGTAGTTACAGCACACACATCCCTTGTTGCAAGGGGCCCCTTGTTCGTCCCAGCCACCCAGCTAGCTTAGACCCAAAATAATCACACAAGAACTGTACTAATTAAATCACTGCTTGGCCTGTTAGCTCTAGCTTCTTGTTGGTAACTCTTACATCTTAATTTAACCCATTTCTACTACTCTGTGTATTGCCAAGTGACAGTGGCTTATCGGCAGGTCTGACTCTGGCTGTGGCTCCATGGCATCCCTCTGACTCCGCCCTTCTTTCTCCCAGCATTCAGCCTAGCTTTCCCTAACTACCTAAGTTCTGCCCTGCTATAGGTCCAAAGCAGTTTCTTTATTCATTAATGCTAATGACAACACACAGAAGGGATTCCCACATCAATCTCTTTAAAATCACATTCTATATATTGTCCTGAGAATCATAGTTTTTTTTTAATTTTGTTTGTCATTTTGTCCCAAGCACTATTTATTTTACTATTTAATTATTTAACATCCCAAATGTAACTTTGTCTCCCTCCTCTCCTCCCATTCCCACTCCCTCCTCTCACCCCTCTATGCCTCACCCCTGAATCCACTCCCCCTTCATTTCTGTTCAGAAAAGGGCAGGCCTCCCGTGGATATCAACAAAACTAGGCATATCAAACTGTAGAAAGACTAAGCACCTCCCCTTGTACTAAGTCCAGGCAAAGTGACCCTGTATAAGAAATAGGGTCCCAAAAGCCAGCAAAAGAGTCAGAGAAGCCCCTGCTCCTACCATTAGGAGTTTCACAAGCTCAAACAACACAACTGTCCCATATATGCAGAGGGCCTACATCACTCCCATGCAGGCTCCCTGGTTGCTGATTCAGACTCTGTAAGCTCCTATGAGCCCAGGTGAGTTTATTCTGTGGCTTTTCTTGCAATGTCCTTGACCCCTCTGGCTCCTACAATCCTTTCTCCCTCTCTTCAGCAGGATTCCCTGAGCTCAGCCTAATGTCTGACTGAGGGTCTCTGTTTCCATTAGAAGCCTCTTAATAACTGGTCTAGCCTAAGACCCATGCCACAAAAGTAAACCTACACCTGACACTCCCTGGAAGCATGAGAACCACAGGCTGGCTGATTCAAAGACCTAGGATAGAACCAAACATGATTGGAGAAAAAAATAATGTCAATGTAATGATGCCTAGTGATACTCTGCTATACTCATAGATTGGTGTCTAGCCCAATACACACCTCTTAAATGAGAGTTCACACCCAATTAATTCTACTGTATTTGTCCTCCTCAATTCTACTGCATTCATAACCTTGGACTAGAGGTGAAGGTCAGTAGCAGAGCCCTTTCTTATCATGTGCAAGGCTCTGGATTCAGTCTTTAACACTACACGCACAAGTACATACGAGTGTGCACATACAAGCACATACACATACACAAAAGCATACAAAGGAAAAAAAGAAAGAAAAGACATAACATAGTTTCAATCTCTTTCCAACTCTATCAAACGCCTTTGTGTTCCTAAACACAGCCATGTTTCTCCTGAAAAATGCTTTTAAATATTATAAAACTCTTTGTTATATCATTCAGAATATGGCTACTGCCTGACTTAAAGCTGACCTGCACTATATTAAGTTCTGGTTTTCATATTATTCCTTATCGTTGGATAGATATAAATAGCCACAGTGACTCACTAGAAGGTACTTAACCAGCGCATGTGAACTGTCTGCTACAGGTGTCTGCTACAGTACCTAAGCGCTGGCTTTTCAGTGGTTCTAGATATTTCCTGGATGAAAATCCCTGAGGGTATTAGCAGTACCTGTGGCCTGATCTGCAAAGGACCACATGGATCCGTTGTTGGTAACAGGTGTGACCGTAACAATGCAAGAAGCTTCCAAGAGGAATTGAGACGTGTTTATATGTCTTAAAGCAGAAACTGAACAAATCATTTCTGAGTATAGTATAAAGGAGAAAAGCAAGGACAAAACTATTGTTCTAAAATGGCCAACAGTGTTTAGTCTTTGTCCTAGTTTTTATTGTCAATTTAATACAATCACAATGAGAGTCATCTCAAAAGAGGTAACTCTGAGGAGCTGCCTCCATCAGATTGGCCAATGGGCAAGTCTATGGGATATTTTCTTAATTGATCATTGGTATGAAAGGACCCAGCCTGCTATGGGCATCACCATCTCCATCAAGGCCCCTATAGGCAAATCTGTAGGGCTTTTTCTTACTTGGAAATAGATATGGGAGTGCCTGGCCCATTGTAGGCACTGCTGCCTCTGGGAAGGTAGCCCTGGGTTGAATATGAAAATAGGCTGAGCAAGCCATGAAGAGCAAGCGAGTAAAGAGCATTGTCCCATGGCTTTGCTTTCAGCTCCTACCTCCAGGTTCCTGCCCTGGCTTCCCTCACTGATAAAGTATGACTTGAGAGTGGTAAGTCATGGCTTTGCTTTCAGCTCCTACCTCCAGGTTCCTGCCCTGGTTTCCCTCATTATGAAGTATGACTTGAGAGCTGCAAGCTGAAACAAGGCCTTTCTTTTCCAGATTGCTTTGGGTCCCGGTGTTTCATCACAGGAAGGGAAAAAATAACCAGGGCACTGGCAAAACACTCAACCACACTAAGTAAAAATAAATACATCTTTAAAAAAATTCAAAAAGAAAATTGAGGCACAGAAGAGGTTAAGAGCCAAGGTCTTTGCTCATTGATGGCACAGCCATTGATTATTTCAGACTGACTTAGTTCAGGATAGATTCTGAATGAACAGGGCTCACCTGGAGCAGCTTCTTCAAGTACCTCTAAAATTTCTGAACTGTGCATCTACTCATAATTAAACCAGAAATACAGAATAAGGTAATTTCAAAACAAAGAAATAATGTTTTGATGGTTTAAAATGTTGAGCTTATTCTAAAATTTCCTAGCTGTTTTAGTTACGATGAAAACAAAGAAAACACACTTTCCTTTAAAAGCGTGACATTTAACAAAATCTGTCTATTAATATTTTAAGTTATGAGGAAGCACTTAAGTATGCATAAAAGAAATATTAACGTGTCTAATCAAAGTAATTACTTTACTTGTCTGGTATCAAATTGTCTCCTCAAGGGAATGATACCAAAGCAAGCAAACAGGCAAACATAAGCTCACACCCACCCTACCCAGGTTTTCTCCCAAACTACCTATTTTTCTCAGGCTGGACAATAATAATACTCTCATTCTTTAAAATTTCACCTACTGTCCCCTTTCAAGTTTATATTTTTAAGATTTTAGAGTCCTGCTTTTCTCTCTTTACCAAACAATCAGAAAAAATAAAATAAACTTGTCAACCAGAGCTGCCAAAGCTGGAGGGATCTGTCACATGTCGGTTGTGCTATGATGAGCTACTTTGATGATGTTGCTTTGATGATGTTGCTGCTTTGATGAGCTGAAAACTGCGGTCCCCATGCCTCTATGGAATCCTCTCCAGAACACTGCAAAGTCTGGAGGAGTCCAGAAGGTGTCAAAAATGAGTTAAGCTCAAGACATTAAAATTTGAGGAATTGTGGCAAAATAATAATAATATATTAGGAGAGCTGAAAGCCCTCATTCTGAAATGAAGAACAGCTGTAATCCGGTATAGGCAAAAGGAATTCAACAAAATTCTAACTGGAAGAATATAAATCCTAAAACTATTGCCAGGAGGGAAAAAAAGAATTCATTCCCTTGCCTTTCCCAGTTCCTAGAGCCCGTCTGAGTTGCCTAGCCAAGTCCTACTTCATGTTCAAGCCAGTAGTCACACTGGCCCATCAACCCTGGCAGCCGTACGTTGAGCCACTTGTGCTTTTCTTACATAAACTCCCGTGATTTCCCAGGCCCAGTGAACCCAAGTCATTCCTCCACATGAAAACCCTTAACTTAATAATTTATCAGAACAGGGGGCTAGAGAGAAGGCTCAGCAGTTAAGAGCACTGGCTCATCTTCCAAAGGACCCATGTTCAATTCCCAGAACCCACATAGCCATTCACAACTGTCTGTAACTCCAGTTTCATGGGCTTTGGCATCCTCACAGAGACACTCAAGCAGGCCAAACCCCAATGGACATAAAATAAATAAATCTTTTAAAAAATCTATAAAGTCCTATTTACTCAGATCCCATGTTCACAAGTTCTAAGTGTTATGATTTTCATCTCTTTAAGAGACAAACCACGCCCACTCCCGGCAACCCCTGCCCTGCTCTCGCCATCTTGATTTCTCACTGTTTTCTCTCTTGGCGTGTGCGAGTCTCTCTCTTCTCTCTCTCTGCTTTCCTCCTTCTCTGTCTCTTTCTCATCTTCTCCTCTCTCTCTCTCTCTCTCTCTCTCTCTCT
>LOEQ01003564.1:12865-27732 GCA_001685075.1 Bramus lutescens | reverse complement strand
CCCCCTTCTCCCTTCCACCTCCATAACCCCCTGAATAAATATTCAACCTCACTCAGCATGTCATGTCTATCCATGTCTCTGTCTCCTGCCCACCACCACCGGCCAGGCCATTGCTCTGGCATTCCTGCCGGCCTACTGCCACCAGGGATCCTGCAGCATTTTTAAAAAAGCAGTTTTAAAACTAAGGATTAGCACATGGACACATTAGAGAGGGCAATTATGCTGCCTTCCACACACACCAAGGGATACATCATCACTAAGAGAAACATCATGTAAAACAAAGGAGGAAAAGCCTTAAAGAGGTAACAATGAAATAGCATGTAAGAGTAATGGGTAACAATTATATGGCGCACCTTCTTCATATAAAGTACACCTCCTGAGGTTGGTTTCCTTTGGAATATAAGAAGACAGCTAGCCCGTTACAGAGCAGTAGAATACTGGTTCTACACTATGTTAAATAGTGGAGGTGGCAGAAAAGAAAGAATATTAAGTATAAAATATTAATGCAATTGGGAGGAACATTCCAATTTCCCAACTCAAAATGGCCCAACTCCAAACTCTTGCATTGTTTTGCCCAAAATTATAGTTCAAAACTATTATCACTAATTCTTTCTTCAATATCTTTAAGTCTACATTTACTAATAATAGTCTCCAATTATTCAATAATAGATTAAAAATCCAGATACAATCAAGTTACAGTATTTCAAGTAATGATAAAATAAAGACTATTCCACTCACAAAAAATTGTAACATCAAAAGTATAATACAATCACCAGAATGAATAGATGACCTAGAGAATGTGAAACAATCTTTGTCATTTATACATTAGGTAGGGGTTTCATGACTAAAATTAACTTAAGTGCAAAATTAAACACACACAAAATCACCCAATCAATAAGTGAATGAGTAGACCAAATAAACAGTTCTCAATAAAAGAAATATAAATGGCCAATAAGCATTTGAGACAATGTTCAACATTCTTAGCTGTCAGGGAAATGCAACTTAAAACTGCTTTGAGCCAAAGTCTGGTTAACCCCAGTCTAAATGGCTACCATCAAGAAAACAAATTCTGTTGAGGTTATAGGGAAAGAGATCTTTTACACAGCTGGTTGAAACGTAAATGAATGTAATCACTATAAAAATCAATACGGATTTGAGTGGAGGTTCCTCAAAAAACTGAAACTAGAACTATGTGTCCCAACTATAGTACTCCTAAGAATATTATGTATTCAAGAACTTTAAGTCAACATACCATAAAGATACTTTGCATCTTCATGTGTATACATGTTTACTGTTGCTCTATTTTAATAACTAAGAAATGACTCACCTTGGATGTTTATCAAAAGATGGATAACAGAAAGTAGTACATACAATAGAATTTTATTCAGTCATAAATAATAAATAAATAATGATACTGAACAAAAATGCATAGAGCTGAAAGTCATTGTGTTAGGAGCAATAAGCCAGACTCAGAATGACAAATGCCACACTTTCTTTCATTTGCAACATCTACATGCACATTTGTGTGGGGGAAGGTCATGAAAGTGGAGAAGGGAAAGTAGAAGAGAAACTATCTGAGAGAATCAGAATGGAGGGGACTAGCGAGAGAGAGAGGCACAGAGGATGCTGAGGAAATGGGGAAAATAAGAACAACGTAAAACATGTGTATGAAAATGTCATAAAGAAACCTATTATTTGGTATACTAACTTTACATTTTAATTACAGAAAAGAAAAATTCAGATACAGTTTTCAGCCCAGAGCAAGCAGTGATCTTGAAGGCATCAATGAGAATGCCAGCATTTAATGGAGTTGTTATAAGGCAGAGTTTATCTCCTTGCTTCCACAGTGAAGAATCCAGTGTCCAGTAGCAAGCAGTGATAGCAATAGGAGAAGCTCTATTACAGTGAGCTAGCAGCTGTAAAGGTGAGGCCCAGCTAAACTAATCAGGAGGCCGAGCTAAGGTGGCTTATGTGGGGGGCGGATGACTTAATGGTAAATAACGTCTAACAAACAGAACTTTGGAGTCAAATGATGAACCTCTGACCCTAGTCCCTGAGAAAGAGATACTTCTCAGTTCTGCTAAAGTCAGGAGCAAAGATCGTCATTTCCTTGGTCTATTCTTGTCACTGACTGGTAGTCCCTGGCACATATGAACTGGATGGACTAGAGGAGGGAGCTGGCCCCAAGGTCCTCCCACCAATCATCAACCTCACAGTCATAAAAGAGAAGACAGCTGATCACTGGGGAAGATTGGGGTCAGGACCCTTTCAGAGGAAAGCATCTCTTTACTAAGCAAAGGCATATCCACACCTCTCCGAGCTCACACCTCTCAAAGAGAGGTCTGGGATGTTCCAACATCCATACATTTGTTTCAGAAAGTTCACGCATCCCACAATATCCTCATGGGCAGAGTTCACTTCCAAACCAATTAATCTTTTCTGGAACAGTCGTATTTGTTGAGTAGATGCTAGAAGGCTAGACTATTGCCTGTGGGCATCCCAAAGGAAGCCACAGATCTGAAGGCATGGAGTCCAAACCAAACCAAATTAAAAAACAAAAATATTTTAAATTGCGTGACTCTGTTCTGTTAAAACCTGAAAGATTTGTTATTCCCATCACTAGTAATAACCAGCATTTGGGAATTAGCAGCTGATGAACTCCTCATACTTGATTACGCTTAGTTAGGCCTAATACTTCTATTTGAGGAGTGTATTAGCAATGCTTCAGTTTTTTCTTCTCTTGGGTTTCAGTATATTAAAGGGGTTCATTAACCAAGGAATATCATTAAATAATGAGCTCCTGAGTGAACTTCACTAAAGTGAAGTTTTCTGTCTTTTCATTTCTTAAGAAGCTAGGTCAAGCAATTAAGCCAACCCCACAAAGGCAGTTAACTCATCTTCTTCCCATGAGCTCATCAACAAGAAATTATCATGGACCGTAAGATGGAAAACCCCCATTCTCCATCAAAGCTTCTGTCACATCACACAGTCAGTCTGGGTTGTGATGCTCACAGGTTGACACAATCTCCCCTAACCAGTGATGCAATGGCAGCTAAGCATGGTAACTCCAAGTCTGCCTGGGCTACTTCCAGTCCTTTCAACTCAATGATGCAATCCAAGCCGAGGCTGCTATGCATTTTTTATTCATGGTTTATCTGAACTTCTCAAATCAGTTTTGGAAAGATGCTTAAGGCCTACTTTCTAATTCTTCCGCTCTTTCTTTGCAGCATTAGCCCAGGCCCCGAGTCACGTGGGGAGGCAATCTGTATCCACTGAAGAGGCNGGCAGGAGCCTTCTCACTGGTGGAGACTTGTGACAAATGTGCAGAGCTGATCCTAAAGGCCTAGACTTGCTTTTCAGTTCTGCAAATCTCAAAAACAAAATCATTATGGGAAGACGAACAGACAGACAGCGTTTAGCCTGGATGCCTGCCAGGGGGCTCCTGGAACATGTCTAGCTGGTTTCCTTGTCTTCTATTTGGACTAATTTAGACTTAAGCCTACCCTTTCCTAGTTCTACTGCAGTCAAATGGCAGGTACGCCTACCTACATCCTGGTTAGAGGAAAGTGAAGACCTCTGTCCCGGTTTCTGTTGAGGTGACAAAATACCCTGATATAAAGCAACTCGGAGAAGAAAGTGCTTTACCTTATAATTACAGGTTATGGCCCACAATGGAGGGAAGTCACGGAAGGAGGAAGTGGAGCAGGAGCAGAAAGGACTAAGTGTACAGCTTACCTGTGTTCAAATGGCTTTCTCTGCACTTACCCAGTCTGGGATCCTCTGCATACAGAATGGCACCACCCACAGTGGCCTGGATCTTCTAGTATCAGCTAACATCAGTATCCAAGACAACTCTCCACAGACATACCCACAAGGCAATCTCATCTAGACAACCCTAGGTGACTTATGGCTGTGTCAAGTGGACAGTTAAAACAATCTTGAACTTTTTAGTTGCTTTTTGTTTGTTTGTTTTTAGCTCCTATGACAGGGTCTCGGTATATATAAGGCAGATGGCCCCAAACTCACAATCCCCCTTCTTCATTCTCCACAGGGCTAGGGTTAGTCCAGTGCCCCACACCAGACTGGTTAACCTCAAAACACTTTACATATTAAGACATAATTCTGACTAAAAATTATCTGAGATATAATTATTGATTAGACAAACAATTCTGTAAAATAGTATTTCATGGACCAAATTGATTGTTTTATGTTTTACTTTTTCTGAATCTTAAAATTGGAGAACAGAAAAAAATGAGAAAGCATACATATAAGCTAGTGATAATTAAAGACTGTTTTAAGACAAGACTGGGAAACGAAGAGCCCACCTGATTGAGGGAGGAGTCACTGTCGGAACAATTGTCCGTGCAGCGGCTGCCTCGCTCCTCCTTCTGCTGTCGCCGCTGCCTGTCCTGACTCCGGGTTTCATCTTCCTCAAACTTGTTGATCATGGCCTCTACCACCACCATCATGATGTTCTTCAGGGAATGCATCATTTCCTTATACCTTTAAATTCAATGTACACCCAACAAAAGGACTTAAAACTTTTCATCTAGAAATACAAAGTCATGAGATAGAATGAACATAATTCTAAACCAAGCTGTCCCAGTGGCATGCATTCCTGTTGCCAGCAACATACCCAAATACTCACAACATAAAGCCAAATCCCAGTTCACTTCTGTGGCTCATCTCATCTCTACCTTTTTTCTCCACCTTCCTATCTTTCTCCATGTCTAGGGGCACCCACAGCCCCAAATGAGACATTCTATGTCTTCTCAGTTTCTGAGTAGGAGTTAAGCAGTCAGCGTGTGCTTTCAAAGAAAAGCCACAAAACCAAAAGTCAGCAGTGGCAGGACACAGATCTCAGAAGTAAGACTTAAAACTAGGCATTCTCTAGATTCCCTCAGCTCTGTAAGTCTCCAAATGTCTCCACGAGAGAAAACTGATAATTTTAGAAAACATAATTTTTTTACTTTATTATTTTATATGTATTGGTGTTTTGCCTGCATGTGTTTTTGTACCTATGTGTGCAGTGCCTCCAAGGAAGGAAGAGGGGGATGGGTCCCCTGGAACCGCCAGTGTTACTTGGTGAGCTCAAGGTCAGCCTGAGATGCACAGGAATACCCTACCAGACGGAGGGAGGAAGGAAGAAAAGTGCACTGATAAAAATAAAGATCTGTCCATCAGAAGCTGTTCTGGCCAGGCATAGTGGTACATCCCTTAATCCCAGAATCCAAGAAGCAGAGAGAAGTATATTTCTGTAAATTCAATGCCAGCCTGGCCAACAAAGCAAGTTTCAGGCCAGCCAGTGCTACATATTGCGACTATGTCTCATGCAAACAAAAAGCTGTTCTCTCCTTTCACAGTAATTTGATAGTAGCTAAACTATACTCTCAGCATCCTTTGAAGTTAGGTATGTTGACAGATACATCATGATTTCTCTATTTCTTTAAAATTTACAATTTGGTGATTGAGGTATGCCTGTAATGCAGCCCTCTAAATAGAGACAGAAAGATTTAGTTCAAGTCTGCATCAAGAGAAGGTAGAAAGAAAGAGAGGAGGAGGATTAAAAAGGAAGGGAGGGAGAGGAAGTGATGTGGGATTCCCCTCTGTATGCTGTGAATACCATTGGTTAATAAAGAATCTGTTTCAGCCAGTGGTTTAGCAGGGTAAAGCTAAGTGGAAAACTAAACTTAATGCTGGGAGAAAGAAGGTGGAGCCAGGAAGATGCCATGTAGCCGCCAGAGGGGAAAGACACAGAGATGCCAGCTGGAACCTTGCCAGTAAGCCACAGCCAGGTGGAGACACACAGATTAATAGAGATGGGTTAATTCTAGATGTAAGAGCCTAGCTAGCAATACTCTTAAGCTATTGGCCAACAGTGGTAAATAATATAGTTTCTGCGTGATTACTCTGGGTCTAAGTGGCTGGGAATGAATGAGTGGCCTCTTACTACAGGGAAAGAAAAAGAGGAGGAGGAGAAGAAAGAAGAAACAGCAACCACAGGAAAAGAGAGGAAATGAATTTTGGTAATTTAATGAAGAAGTATGAAAAGTAAAACATGAGAATTATTTAATACATTGAACATATGAAATTTCCATTTGGACATAAACATTTCTAACAGGCATTTTTTTAAAAGATGACCATGAATTCCTCTGTAAGAACTATCATAAAAATGGTCAGAAGGGAAAATAAGAGCAATAATCTTTTACAAACCTAAGTAGCTGATAATCAATATCAAAGGTTAAATGAACCAGAATGCAATAGTAGCTATTGTAGCTTTTAGAAAGCAAAGGGACGTAGATATCGAATATAGATACCATCCACACATTCCTATAATGCTTCAAGAAATATTCAAATAGGGAAATAAGAAGCTTCAAGGAAAGAAAGCCAGAATAACAATGGAAATCTGCCTAAGTGCTTCCAAACTCATAAAATAACATGAAAGGCCTAAGAGAAAACTCTTCCATGTACCAATATTGAATAAATAAATATCAAAATGTTTAATTAGCAATATGGCTTATAATTATTACAATAAAAATGTACTATTGCCACATGAGCACTGAGTAACTTTTCAAGAAACACAAAAAAAAAATTACTTCTAACAAAATAATACTCCGTACAACTTAAAGTTTATCATCCACAGTTCAAAAAGCACAAGACAAATATTCATTAAGTCTTTTCAAATCTTGGTGGTTATTACTGTTTTAAATTATATGCATGGATGAACGAAGGACAACAGAGTTAAATAGCTTACAAAGAGCTTTTTTAAGGTAATTTCCTAATAGGATCATATAAAACTCTGCACTTATCACTAAAATGCTTCCGTGCTTCCATTATCTGATCAAGTTTAGCATTCTTTTTAGAATAAGCAGCTAGACACAGACTACTAGGTATTTAAATTTTGTCCAAATATGGACAGAACTCCTTTATTTTTCTATAAAATAAGAAACTTTAGCCAGTCACGGTAGTGGATGTATTTAATCCCAGCACTCAGGAGGCAGAGGCAGGTGGATCGCTGTGAGTTTGAGGCCAGCCTGTCTACAAAGAGAGTTTCAGGACAGTCAGGATTATTACACAAAGAAACCTTATCTCAAAAAAACAAAAAGAAAAAAAGAAATTTTAACTTTATGGACTTTATTCCATATGTTAATGTCTGAGCTAACTATTTATATCTATATATTGTCATCTTATTCCATTGAGTAACAACAATAAATAATAGTTTTCATAAGAGAAACAGAATTCCTGTCCAGACTAATATTTTTAAGCTTAGTTTATAAATAAATTAGAATTAATTTTCTTTAATACAATAGATAATAAATACTTAAGCAGAAATTTGAGTAACTCTGATACTGGGGTTGGCAGAATATTATCTCTGATGGTTTAAACAGAATGGCCCTCATGGGTCATTTGAATCCTTGGTCTCTAGTAGTTGGAATTTTTCACAGCAATAAAAAAGTAATTAAGACATTATTTTATTGACCTAAATTGTCTTTCCACTAAATAAAACACGTGCACATTCTTTCCATTATATATTATCTGTGGCTGTTTTCCTATTGTTGATAAAATATACAGGGAGTAAAGCCTAAAGTGTTTATTGTATGCCCCTTTATAAGAAACATTCTCCATCCCCTGCCATAAGGGATGATGGAG
This sequence comes from Bramus lutescens, assembly GCA_001685075.1. Lineage (NCBI taxonomy): Eukaryota > Metazoa > Chordata > Mammalia > Rodentia > Cricetidae > Bramus > Bramus lutescens. The sequence goes on along the minus strand of LOEQ01003564.1, from coordinate 20,082 downwards.
TCGGTGAAGGGACCCACAACCCTGGATGGGAACAATGAAAGATCTACACACCCACCCATTTATCACTTGCATGCTCCAGGGGGAAGGAATTTCGTTGGGGCTTGTGTTTTCATTTCTTTGTTATAAACACTCATTACATATTTGGACTAATATATTTCTTCCTTGATATTTCCATACAGCCTTTTGTATATATTATAGCACTTAACACACTAAATTGAATCTGTTTCATTTCCATTTCAGAGCAGTGTTAAACTCTTCTCTTTACACTGTGGATTAGTGAAGGGTGGAAAACTCCTCATTCCTCTTTACAGTACATCATATTGTAGCTGCTCATTCAATGCGTGAAGACTAGCTGACATATAAAGGAAAAGAGTTACTGCTAACAACACAGTCACTTTCAACATCTGATGTGAGAGGTTCTTCTGTTCATGTGTTGCTTTCATTGGTTAATGAATAAAGAAACTTCTTTGGGTCTGATAGGGCAGAACTTAGGTAGGCAGAGAAGACAGAACTGAATGCTGGGAGGAAGAAGGGCAGAGTCAGAGAGACGCCATGGATCTTCTGCCTCAGATGGACGCTGGTTAGAATCTTGCCGGTAAGCCACAGTCACGTGGCGATACATAGATTAATGGAAATGGGTTAAACTAATATGTAAGAGTTAGCTAATAAGAACTTAGAGCTAATGGCCAAGCAGTGTTTTAATTAATACAGCTTCTATGTGGTTATTTCAGGTGTAAGCTAGCTAGGCGGCCGGGATAAACAAGGGGCAGCCCCTCCTCATGCAACAAACATCAGTCTGCTTTCCTTGCTAAAATTGTACTTGAGCCTAGGTACAGTAATGAAGAAAAGAAGCCTATCTCATAAGTTTGGGGGATCATAAACTTGCATTAGTTTCTGCCCAGCTCTGGTCCAGAACTCATGGTAAACAGCACACAAATCACAAGATTGCTGGAGAAAGGGATAGCATGACAAGACCAGAAGCCAGGAAGTAGGTAGGGGACTGTTGCTTTCTAACATCTGTTTATCTCTTTCTCTGTGGCGAGCATGCATGCTTGCTCACTCACTTACTAGAACTAAACAGGGTTAAGAACTGCCTTAATCCCCCCCTGAGACTGCATTTTCAATGACCTAATTTTCTTGTATGTAGCCTCTCTTCAGGGATCTACCGCCTCCTAATTCTGTCACATTGGGAACCAAGCTCCTAACACTGTTTGAGAATAAATAACATCTACAGTATTGCAATTTGTAACATAAAACTGATTATAGTTTAATTATAATTCAATAAAATTATAATTAACTATAATCATACATTATAATTAAATAAAATACTTCAATTTTATCAACAAGTCTCTATTAAGCATCTATAATATGCAAGGCATTTTCAAGGCATTAAGATACGGAAATAAAAAAAAATAGGATACAAATTTATCTGTGTAGATCACCTCTCCTATCAAGGAAATACTGAAATAAGAAAAAGATAAATATAGATTGTATCCTTTCTTAGTGACAATAAGCTGAAAGGAAAATAAAGCAAAATAAGGAAATAAGAGGAAGAGAGAAAGGCTATTGGTTTAGGCAGAATAGAAAACAAAATGCCTTAAAATCAAGACGGTGAACTAAGATGCTCCCAAGTTGAATGTTTATTCAGATAATCTATAGAAAGGACACGCCACAGCAATCCAACATGAGGACAAACCTGAGAGATGTGCCTGCCTGACTGTTTAATAAAGAGCTAGACCAGTGTGGTGGGAGTATGGGGAAAAAAGGTGGCAAATACGTTAGGGGTAGAGAAGTGTGCAGAAAGCTCATGGCCAGCCTTGTGAACTACCCAGAGAGCCCTGAGTTTTCTCTGCAGAATGTGAGGGGTATGGCATGGGGGTACTGTCAAGAAATCCCAACCAAGTATTAGTGTTAAAGAGCAGCAGAAACTGGAGGGAAGTGTGCTCCTCACAGCCACCTAGCCCACACAGGTGCTGAGATCCAAAGAAACTTCAGAAAAGGATTTACAACCTCTCCTCCTCCCACACCAGAAATCCCAGAATACAGAGGCTGCAGAGACCAAGGGACCAACACCCCCTTCTGCACACAGCAGCATGTGGAAGCTGCCATAGTCAGAGGGAGCTGAGACCCTCACCCATCAGATCAGCACCGGTGTGTCAGCAATTCACTCATTTTGGTTCTTATCCTGTCTTATATCCCTTCCACTTTTGTGTATGCCTCATGATGGTTTTGCTTTTGCTTATATAGGGCTCTGTTGAGTTTGCGGACTCCTGCTTATGTTTCTCCACCCAGTTTACCCTGCAGATTCATCTCCCAAACTCCCGTACATATTCCCACCTCTTTTCCTATTTCTCCACTTTATCTTCTCTTTTTAATTCTTAACCAAAACCTCCCACAGCTTTAACAATCTCTAAAATCTGTGAGCCCTACCAGCATCCCAACTTTTCCTTCCCAGCTATTTTACCCACCTCAAGAAAGAAAATCCAATAGTTAATCTTTATCTTTCTATATATCCTACTTCCCTACCAAGCCTAATCTTATTAACTAAAATCTCTTTATACTCCATACTCTCCTGGGGTGCTTACCCCCAACAGTACTAAAGACAGGGGGGAGCCTAGCAGCAATTGTCCAGCACAATGTTCATATAGTGATAATATCAAGGAGTCATCATTGTTACTGAAGCTTCTGTCGTACTCAGAGGAAAACAGAGTTTCGATCAAGCACCCTGAGCTCCTGGGATGTGCAACTATTTTCTGAACTCCACACTTAATTCTGCCACATAAAGTCAAATACTTCAATGGAAATGAGTATTGCTGATACGAAAAAAACAAACCAAGCTCAGAACTAATAGCAGATGGATAGATTCTACCTCAGTAATATTTAAAAAAAAAAAGTAGGAGAAGATGACTATCCCAAAAACCACTAAGACTGCAGCGATGGCATCTGGAGAGAAAGAGGAAGTCACAGACAGAAACTCAAAGGAATGATGATAAACACAGATGTATACATGAGTGTGTTCAAAGAAGAAAATTAGTTCCTGGTTGAGAATACAAACAGCTGGATGAAATAAAGATGGTATTGCAAGATATGAAAGAGAAATTCAACCGAGACAGAAATACTGAATAAAAATGACATTGGAAACGCTAGAAATGGAAAACCCAGTAAATCAAATACAAAGCTCTGTGGAAAGTCCCATGATAGAACAACAGGTCAAGGAGAAGACAGACTTTCTGAGTGAGAATACAAAGTTGAGGAACTGCAGTAAACAAACAAGGAAAAGACTAAAACAATAATTGGTCCAAGATATGCATGACACTCTACAAAGACCAAACTTACAGATAACAGATATAAAATGAGAAGATTCTAGATCTACACGCATAGAAAATATTTTTAGGGAATTACAAGAGAACCTTCCCCAGAATTAGCAAAGGAGATGCCAATCCAGGCAGACAGTGGAGGCATTTAGGGCCCCAAACTGATGAGACAGGAAAGAACCTCTCATCATCTCAATACAGTTCAAATACTAAATATACAGAACAAGAAAGTACACAGACAGCAACAGGAGAAAAACACTAAATCATGTACAAAGACGAGCCCATCAAAACAAGAGCAGATTATTCAACTATAACTTTAAATCCAGAAGAGCCCGGACAAATGAACTTCAAATTCTGAAAGACAGCTGCCAATCCAGACTATTATTACTCAGCAAAGCTATTTGTCATAAAAATCAGAAGCATCTACTTGCTGCCTCCAAGAAAACCAGCTCTCCACAAAGGCAGACAGTCACCTAGGGTGAAAAGATGGGGTAAGGTGTGTCAAGCAAATGGGTCTAGGAAGCGAGCAGATGTCACTGCTCTGCTATCTGACTAGGCAAACATCAAACCAAATGTAATGAGGGTTATTAGCGTGTCACTTCATACTGATTAAGGGAACGACCCATTAGAGGGCACTACAATTTAAACATCCATTCCCAGAACAGAGATGCACTCAGTTTCATAAATACTTTTATCTGCAAAGTCACAGATTGACCCTAGCACAATAGTAACAAGTGGCTTCAATAGCCCACTCTCACCAACTGACAAGTCCTCCCTTTTGAAACAACAACAAAAACAGAAACAGACAAATTAGATGAAGTCACAGATCAATGGCATTAAGAGATACCTTCAGACACTCGAACCTAATGCTATAGAACACACATTCTTTCCAGCAGGCAACAGAACATCCTCAAAAAAGATCACATGATACAACACAAAGCAAGTCTCAACAAAAACAAGAGAACTGAAACCATTCTTTGTGTTTTCCATCGATTACAACGGAATATGACAACAAACCACGGGCAGTGGTGGTGCACTCTTTTAATCCCAGCACTCGGGAGGCAGGAAAGTGGATCTCTGTGAATTCGAGGCCAGCCAGGTCTACAAAGCAAGTGCCAGGACAGCCAGGACTGTTACATAGAGAAATCTTGTCTCATATAACCAAAAAAACCCTGAACTCATGGAGATTAAACAACACACCACAGATTGATGAATGGGTATTAAGGAAATCAAGAAAGAAGTAAAAACTTCCTAGAATCAAATGAAAAATAATATACAGCACAACAAAATCTGTATGATATAAGTAAAGCAGTCCTATGGCAGAAATATGTAGTTCTAAATACCTAAATTAATAAATCAGAGAGATCTCAAATAAATAACTTAATTATGTACTTTATAAAAACAAAGAACAAGCCATACCTGAAATCAGTAAATAGAAATAAATCAACATGATCAGGGGAGAGAGGTGCTCACCAGCCCTTAACCCTGGCCACACAGCTACCAATAACTGATGGCTTCGGGGAGAAAAACAGTTTTCTTCAAAGCTGGGACCCCAGGTAGGTCCACCACATTCTGGTGGATGGCCCCACACCTATATATGGGCAGCACTAATGGTACTCAATGGGGGTCATAAAACAAAGGACCGGACAGGAGGCTGGCATGCTGGCAGGATAAGGGGATGGATCTAGGATGAGTCAGGCAGAGAAGTTGGGGTAAATATGATCAAAATACATCATATACATGTATGAAATTCTCAAGAAGTTAAGAGCACTGGCTGCTCTTCGAGAGTTCCTGAGTTCGATTCCCAGCACCTACATGGTGACTCACAACTATCTGTAGTGAGATCTTGTGCTCTCTCTCTCTGGTGTGCAGGCATACATACTGTATGCATAATAAATGAATAAATACTTTTTAAAAGTAAATAAAGTTCATGAAGAGTTGGTTCTTTGAAAAGACATACAAAACTGGCAAACCCTTAACAAAACTAAAGAAAGAGAAGACACAAATTACTAGGTCTTACCTTGAAAATTATTACCTACTAAAATTGGAAAATATAAAAAGAGTGGGTAAGTTTCTAAATGCATGTGACCTACAAAACTGAACCAAGATGCAGTAAGTAACTGAAACAGCTCGATGACAAGCAGTGAGGGTGAAACAGTAATCTAAACTGCCCCAACTAAAAACAATTCAGGTCCAGCTAGACTGATTACCTGATGAGTTTCCTAAAACCTTTGAAGAATCAACACCACTACTTCTCAAACTATTCTACAAAATAGAGGTGCAAACATTACCAAACTTTTTTTTTAATGAAGCTTACACATTGGAGAAAGAACAGCATCTTCAAAGGTGGCAAGCAAAAGGGAATTTTTCCATTTAGAAGAAACTGAATATGCATGTATGTATGTAAGTACATACACACACATTTATACACACACACACATCTGCACAAAAGTCAACTACAAACAGATCAAGGAACTCAACATAATATCTGATTCTCTGTAATTTCTAGAGGGGAGTACACTTCAAGGTACAAGCAGAGGCAAGGACTTTCTGAGTAGGACTGGAATCACTCAGAAAATAAGGCCAATTTCTACAAATGAGATTTTGTGAAATATGAAGTACAGAAAACTGACAATTAAGGAAGAGACAGCCTACATAATGGCTGAAAATCTCTGTCATCTATATATTCTACAGAGGATTAGTATCTACAATATACAAAGAGTTCAAAAAACTAAACATCAAAACAAACCAGTCCCAAATAAATAAATACATAAGTAAATAAGCCATGAACCCAGAGTTCTCAAAAGAAAAATCTACAAATATCTAATAAATACTTTTAAAATGTTCCCTGTTGCTAGCTAACAGGGAAATGTAATAGTGCTACTTTGAAATTCCATCTCACTCGCTTCAGAACGGCTATGGTTAAGAAAGCAAAGGACAACAAAAGCTGGTGAGGATGTGGGTGAAGAGGAACCTTTACCTACCTTATTGACCATTAGCAGGAATGCATACAGGTGCAGCCACTATAGAAATCAGTACAGAAAATCTACAAAAAGTTAAAAATAGAACTGCCATACGCTGGAGCCATGCAACATCTGGGCCATACGCTACATCCTATTACAGAGATATGGGCACATCCATACACACTGCTTGCTATAGTCATGATAGCTAGAACATGGAATCAGCCTAAACGTCCACCAACTGGTAAATAGATAACGAATCTATGATACCTCTGTGATACCTACAAACAATGAATGTTTATTCAGCTATAAGGAAAACTAGAATTTTCAGATAAGTGGAACTGGGAAATACTACACTGAATAACGTATCTCAGACCAGCAAGAAAAGCACTCTCTCATATGTATATCCTAGGTTTTCATTTTTAGTGGAGCATCTACAGAGGTGAGGAAGCTAGAAAAATCCCTTGAAAAGGGAAGTCAAAGGGCTTATAGGGTGAGATCTAAATAATAAACACAAATATAATTATTAAGCCATACTCACTCCTTAGATTCCTGCGTTCTCTTGGTGACGTGCTGTACAATAGTGTCATAACCAGATTCCTCACCCTGATTATGATCAGATGTGCATTTTTCCATTTCTTCTTCGATCATAGACCCCAATGTGTTACATATGTGCTGTCTAAGGTATTTTACAAATTCATAGCTGAAACAAATAGAGAAATAAAACATAGCTAATATCAGTGCCATTTATTAACCAGAGCCAAGGAATTTAGCACACAAAGGCCTGTAACATACAAAAATTTCTTGCCCTGTCATTAAGAAAATAAGTAACAAATTCTGGCAAGAAATCTCTAAATCTTTGTCTTATTTATTGGAAAAATGTAGGTCAGGTGATGTAGGAGGGTAATCTGTCTATGTGTTACTTTCATTGGTTAATAAAGAA
>LOEQ01003563.1:312493-324077 GCA_001685075.1 Bramus lutescens | reverse complement strand
GGTGTGGGGGGTGTGTGTGTGTGTGTGGGTGTGTGTGATTGTAAGTTAGGGGCTCCTAAGTTGACCCAGTAGCCCACTAGAAGTATTTGTAAATAAAGATGAATATTTCTTTCAGATTCCAAATGATAGTGTTTTCCAATATGAGGAGTTCTCTGTCTTTTAAATGTCTCAGCAAATATAAACAATATGCATATAATTCGATCATGTTTTTCTGATCCAACAATAAGATTTGGAAAATTATATTCTTACGGCCAGGTTGATGTCTTTTCTCTTAAATACTGTTCAGAGGATTGCCTGGAGCAGTTTTAGAAATTGAATTCTGTGTCTTTGGAGTCCAATGTGTGTAATATCCAGTTATACTAAAGACTGGATTAATTACTACATGGCTTCAGCTCCTTAGAGTCAACATACCTGGTATTAAATTTCAGAATTATTCTTTTCATTGCAATATTTCCCAGAATACAAAGTCAAAATATTTAAAGTTGTGAGCATAATAGTACTGTTTTAGGAATTATTCTCCTGTCTTTAACTGCTCATTCACTTACTGCTTCTATGTTTTCTTTTTATAAATATCTAGCATGCGGTGACCAAAATCTACCTCCTGTACTTCTCTTAACAGCTTCTTCAACACTAGAGAGTTTTTTGTTATGGTTTCTCAATATCTTTCAGAGTCTCTAAATCATTTGTTGAGAATTGATGAGAACTGAATTTGACAAATGATATTCACTCATAAAGTGTAAGCCATTTAAATTTACATCTTCTCCATATTGCTTTTAAAATATTGCTTATTCAGGAATTTCTGCACATTAAATTCTTAAGTTAAATTCTTATGGATATACCTAAAAATTTGCATTATTAATATTATAAACTCAAAATATAAATATCAATTTATTTATCTGTGAAATTTATATTAATCCCAAAATTATATTTTTTATGAATGTACTGGATATAAAATGATTTAAAAATTTTTAACAAGAGTATGGTTGTTTGAATAGGTATGACCCCCATAGACTCATGTGTTTGAATGTTTGGCCACAAAGAATGGCACTATTAGGAGGTGTAGCCTTGTTAGAGGAAGTGTCACTATGGAGGTGGGTTTTGAGTTTTATATGCTCAAGCTACACCTAATGTAAGAGAGTCCTTCTGATTGCTTTCTGTAGATCAAGATGTAGAACTCTCAGCCCTCCTGCCATTTTTCTCCCATTGATTGATGGTGTAATTTTCAAGTCACCACCATACTGAGAACATCCAAAGCACTGAAAGAAAACTCAGGAGATGAACTGAAATGAAAGTAACATTTCTAGTAATTTCAGTCACCCTTCCTGAAACTCTTCTACTGTTCTGCTCTTAATAGTTTCTACATTTGATTTTCAAAACTCATGAAGAAAGAAAATGTAAAAATTAGGTGTGGAAAAGTCAAAGGACAACGTCTTCATATTATTAATACAATGGAAATACTTTTCCCTAAGAATTCACTTCAAATGCATATCACTTAAAAAGTCTAACATGCTTACTGTGAATCATGGATGAGGCTGATACAGACATATGTACACACATGTTATATATATGTATTCGTGTGTCTATGTGTGTGTGTGTGTGTGTGTATGTGCAGGGAGGTCAGAGGATGACATAGGGATCAATTCTCTTCTTCCTATGTGGGTTCCAGGGATTGGGTTGTAAGGCTTGGTGGCAAGCACCTTCACCCACTGAGCCATCCGCCAGCTCTAATTCTTAAATGCATTGTGTCACTTCTATTAGGTGGGATCCCAAGCCCATTCTACTCCAGACCCCGAATGATTGTGCATTCTTTATTCAAACATCAGAATTAGTGAAACCAGGATTAGAAGAGTGCATGAAGACAGGAGATGTTCCAAAAGGACCATACTACCAAGAAGTGCCTCTAGAATACTAACCAAAGGCTGCATATTCCTAAGACGGTCTCAGTAAAACAGATAGTAATAAATACCCTGCATCCAAAGCCAAACAAGAACTGTTTTAATTGTCTTAAAGACATGTTGCCTTAGTCTTTCCAGCTACCGTGAACTCACCTGGTGCAAGGAGAGAACCAACTCCTGCAAGTTGACCTGTGACCTCCACTTATCACACACACACACACACACACACACACACACACACATCAAATCATAATACATTTTTTAAATTTTTATAAGACAGGGTTACTCTGTGTAATAACTCTGACTGTCCTGGATCTCACTCTGTAGGTCAGGCTGGTCTCGAACTCATAGAGATCTGCCCACCTCTGTCACCCATGTACTGGGATTAAAGTCATGCACCACCACATTTGTAATACAAATTTTAAAATAGGTACCCACAGACTTAAAAAGTAGATTTTATTTCCTTATTTTTCAAAAGGAAAAATGCAAATTAGTATTTTGAAGTTTTTATTTCTTTTAATGAAAAGAAATTTTTTTGTCACATAATATATTCTGATTACAGTTCTCTTCCCTCTACTCTTCCCACTGCCCCCCACCTCCCCTGGATTCACTCCCTTTCTGTCTCTCATTAGGAATTCTAAGGGATAATAACAGTCATATAGTATAATAAAAATAATATAAAAACCAACACATTGAAATTGGGCAAAACAAACAAGAAAAAAAAACTCGATAAGGCACAAGACACAGAGACCCACTTGCTTACAAACTTAGAAATTCTATAAAAACACTAAACTGGAAGAAATGATAGATAAGCAAAAAATCTATAGGGTAAAAAGAGAGAAAACATATAAACTAAAATAAAAATTAAAACATAATAATAAAAATTTTTTAAGCAAGGGAAAGATCTAACATGACATTGTGAGGTAAGGACTCCCAAGGTGCTGTGGAGTTCATTTCTGTGGCCATCCATTTCCCTGCATGCAGTCTTTCCTTAATTGTGCTTTGTTTCCCTTTGAGGCTCCCTTGGAGTAAACTAAATTCTTATTTGCAAAGTATGTATTAATTGGAGATTGCTTTCGTGTTAGAGATGTGGGCATGTGTCCTCTTCTCCCTTCATCTCTAGAGCCTCCTCTAATACAGAACTGTACAGACTCTGTCTATGCTGCCTCAATCCCTGTGAATTCATATGTGCTTTGAACATGGTGATTTAGAGAGCCTTGTTTTCTTGGTGTCTTCCATCCCCCTGGCCCTTAAACTTTTCAAGCTCCATGTTTTCCCTGAACACTGAGGGAAGGATTTGATGGAGACATCCAAACAAGATGAGTGTTTCTAAGCCTCTCATTCTCTGCATGTTGTCCAGCTGTGGGTCTCTGTATTTGTTCACATCTGCTGCTGGTAAACACTACTTTGACAATGGCTGAACAAGGATAGATGGATGATGAATTGATTGATGGATGATGGATATATGGATGATGTATGGATGGATGGATGTCTGGATGGATGTATGGATAGATAGATGGATAGTGGATGGATGGATAATGGATGGATAGATGACGGGTAGATGGATGATTGATAGATGATGGATAATGGGTCAATGAATGATTGATGGATGGATGATTGGTGATGGATGAATGGATGGTGGATAGATGAATGGATGGATGGTTAATGGATGGATAATGGATGGATGGATGGAGAGACAGACACTAAGACTTGTTCTTGCATAATAGGATGTTTCTAATTATTATGAATATTTGTGTTTTCAAATCTTTCTCTAATAAGCACTTTTGGTTTTTGTAACATATCCATACCTGAAAACCTTTTTAGGTGAGAGAAACACACATAATTCAAATACCCAATGTGATGAACTACTTCATTTTGCCAGATTATAAAACAGCACAATGTGGACAGCATAATGTATATTTACTAATAAATGTTAAGGAATGTCACCTCTAGCATCTTTCATTTTTTGAATAACTATGAGAAGACCAAGCCATAATGAGAAGTTCCTGGGTAAATGCCAAATCAGACTAACAGGTGAAGATATTAGAACTCCCTCCTTTGCAAGAGAGTAATGAATGCACCCATTACACAGTGATGGGCACTGTTTAGTCAGTGTGTCAATCCATAGAATGACTAAAGCTCAGCCAGTTTTCTTTCCAAATCTACCTTTTCTGTGTTCTACTATCAAAGTTTTCCTCAGAGGATAGATACAATTTAGTATCTTGAATTTCATTTTATAAACGTATATACTTTATTGTAGATAAATTTATGTAATATATTAATATTTTACACACACACACATTTTCATGGTGCTGGGAGATTGCACAATGGCTAAAATGCTTGTTGCACAAACGTGAGGACCATAGTTCTAATCCCCAGAGCCTACATAAATGCTAGGTTAGCAAGGCAGCAAAACTGTAATTCCGGCCTCAGAGGGTAGAATTAGAACTCTCAAATCAAGCTGGCTGGCAAGACTATTCATATTAGCAAACTTGGGGTTTCATTGAGAAACCCTTTGTTAATGAATAAGGCGAAAGAAGGATCGAAGATGACTCTTAACATCAACCTTCGGTCTCTCTGTAGATGCATGAACACATGAATACACCACACACATGCAAGCACGCATACCACATACATGCACACCACACACACAAAAGTTAAATACATATAATAATATAAATAATATATCTATACCTATCTATATATTTTTATGATTTTATATGCATTCATATATTATAAATTTTGTATAATTTTATATATTGTAATACCTTATGGCTTATAATTTTAATAATTATGCATTTTATTAATAATGATAATTATAAAAATAATTTAATATAATTTTTAGAGCTATATGACATTTATAATTTCATGATTACATATCTATATAATTATTTTCAGAACCAAAATATGATACCTAACATGAGTGGCACACTGTAGTAGCTGTGGCTTCCTTTCCAGTGTTATGAGTACATTATGCATTGTGGTGATTATGGCAATCATTTCTATGCTAAAAAAAGGTTATGTACTTTTTTTCAGTGTGACTGATGTGTGGACTAGTTTGTTGATGATAAATGTAATTAGGGCTCTGTATCACACTAGGACATGAAAGCAGTTCCTCTCACGTGTAGAGAAAACTTCAGAGAGTCTGTGAGCTGTGGAATATATCTTTAAAGAAGCACTGTACCCAAATTTGCCATTAGTGCTCAAAGTCAACTCACTATGAGAACAATGAATCACCCCATCCTGACATCCTGTATGTTTTTATATTGTCATTTTTTCCTCATTAATAGAAACAGAGCTGGATGATAATGGCTCATTTGGTGACTAAGCCCATAAAGTAATCCTTGAAGCAATCATTTTAGTAGTCGTCAGAGGAATACCTGAAGCCTATGACTTAGTGGGGTTATAATTATCCTACAAGAATCACTTCTGCCAGACACACACAGATACATGTGCATCCCAAGATCGCTACTGAATTTTCCAACCATGAAAGAAACCAAGATAAAAGGACAGAAGCCTCTTGAACCTCCCTTTTCCTAGGAGAGCCCCCTCAAGAAACTCCTTTAAACCATCATGCTTCATATATCAACCTCAAACTTGTCAATAGGATACATAAGCTGTGTTTTCAAGCACTCAATCTCTTGGGTTTTGTTAAGGGAAAAATTTAAGAGTAGGGAAATAAATTGGCTATTAAAATTGAAGACAAGGGTCGAGGAAATGGGTCAATGTTCTTGTTTGGGTTACTATTGCTATGAGGACATGCCATGCATGATCAAAAGCAAGTTGGAAAGAAAGAGTTTATTTGGCTTATGCTTCCACATCTGTAGTCTATCACTGAAGGAAGTCAGGACAGGAACTCAAACAGGGTGGGAACCTGGAGGCAGGAACTGATGCAGAGACCATGCAGAAGTGCTGCTTTCTTAAGGCTTGGTTCTCATGGCTTGCCCANCTCCTTTCTTATAGAGCCCAGGACAGCCATGTTGTAGGAAGGCCGCTTGTTTGTTCCTGGCTGCCCAGAACCTAAATAATCACACAGAAACCACATTATTTGCAATATTGTTTGGCCAATAGCTTATGTCTATTTCTGGCTAACTCATATCTTAAATTGATCCATCTCCATTAATCTGTGTATCGCCATGAGGCTTTGGCTTACTGGGTCAAGTTCCGGCGTCTGTCTCCAGCGGGGTTATGTGGCTTCTCCTTGCCTCCACCTTCTTTCTCCCAGCATTCAGTATAGTTTTCCCCACCTACCTCTATTCTGCCCTGTCAGGCCAACCCAGTTTTTTTTATTCATTAACCAATAAAAGCAACACACATGCAGAAGGACTTCTTACATCACCACCAGCCCAGAGATGGCTCAGGGATGGCACCCACAATGGGGTAGGCCCTCCTGTATCATGTATCAATTAAGAAAGCAAGCTTGCCTACAGCCCTGGTCTTATAGAGGCATCTTCTCACCTGGAGCTTTCTTCTCTCAGATGACTCTAGCCTGTGTCAAGTTGACGCAAAACCAGCCAGTATAGTCAGTGTGTAAAACATTTGCCACACTAAGTATGAGGGCCTGGATTCAGATCACCAGAACCCATAGAAAGCCAGGAATTGTAGCAAACATGTCAATAATCCTCCCTACCCTCCCTACCCCCTGTGTTCCTTAGGCATAATCAGAGGTCAAGACAGGAGAATGAATGCCTGGAAGCTCATGGCCCAGCCAGCCTTGTATATGTGGCATTGAGCACTAGACAAGCAAGACCACATAAGGCAGAACTCAAGTCTCTGTCTCTCTCTTCTCCTGTCTCCCTCTCTGTATCTCTGTCCCTGTCTGTCTGTCTGTCTCATAAATAAGGGGCTGGAGATACTCAGCAAAGTGCTTACCAAGTAAGCATGGTGTCATGAGGTCAATCCCCAGTACCACATAACGACACGGGTACATGGGTACAGTGGCATGCTTCTGAAATGCCAGCCCTGACGTCATCCAGTCAAGATGAGGATGTCATTTAGTCTGTAGCCTCAATTAGTCAAGAAGTCTGTTTTGCCCTCTCACACTTGGCTAGGATGAAGCATTTGGTGTTGAGCTTTAATGCATGCTAAAGGAGTTCTGGTCACGTGGCTCCAAGGTCGAGAGCATAGACTGGTAATTGTGGATTCTTTGCTGGTTTGTTTCCCTCTCTTCTCCTTCATCAATGTTGTCCAAAAGTTAATGGATTGTGTCCATTAAATTAGCACTAATGGCCCTATTTCCATCAAACAACGCGCCATTCTGCCAGCTTCTCCTTTTGCTTGCTTTCCCGCAGGAAATGAGCCATCAGTTACAAAATAAAACGAAACTGGAAAGTATTTAATTCCCACTGATCCCACATGGGCATTGCTCTGCTTTAGCATTTTTAACAGAAGGGAAAATTTAAGCTTATTATTCAACTATAATTATTTTCATAAATCGGTTTCCCAAAAACTAATAAAGAAAACAGTCGTAACTTCATTGCAGGATTCAGATGCACATTTACTTAGAGATGCACATTTATTCTGGCGGAGACAGAGGCTAGAATTTGTGGAGAGGAGTACAGAATGAAGGTATCTTTTTAGAAAAAGAACCTCAGAATTCTAAGGACCTTATGACTCTGCCCTGGTACTAGGCTATGAATAAGGAAGGTGAAACATAATTCAAGAAAGGGAGGGAGGGGAGAGAATTATAAACCCAATATTTACAGTGGGCAGGAAGCAACTCAAACTCTCAATAGCTAGAACAATTAGGGATTTCACAGTGGCTGCCTACAGCCCTGGATCATCTGCCTAGACTGATCTTCTCTGCACCCATGCTAGTAAATCTGAAAAAAATGGGCCTTAGTGGATTGTGCAAAGCTCTCCATAAGTAGCTGAATAGTCTATCAGAACAAAACCCAACTCCCACCCAAACTTAGGTTTCATCCTTCAGTATTTGATATAAAATTACCAGTTATATAAACACACACACACACACACACACACACAGTAAAGATGGCTGGTGGCGGTAATGGCCCACATCTTTAATCTTAACACTGGGGGAGGGGACAGAGGCAGGTGGATCTCTGAATTTCAGGGCAGCCTGGTCTACAGAGCAAGTTGCAGGACAGCCAGAGCTACACAGAGAAACCCTGTCTCAAAAAACTAACAAACAGAAAACCAAACCAACAAACAAAAAAACACAGTAAAGTATGATTTGTATCCTGGGTCTGGATAAATATTAACCAATGGAATTATCACCAGCCAGAGATGGAAGAACTAACAGAAAAATGTAAATGCCACCATTATAGAAATGTTAGGAAATTTGGAAGAAAATTTAAATGCAACCAGAAACTTAATCATAGATACTTAATTTAAAATAAACAAAAACCAGTGCCACAGTCAAATAAACTTACTGTATTGGCTTAACCGAAAATTAGATTACATAATTCAAAATAAGTAAATTCAAAAATTAACCGATAATTCTATTCAGATTGAAACTGAAAAAGAAAAGAACCTGTAATAGAGATCTCTGTTAAGCCACATGACATACACACGGCAGAAACCCCTGAATTAGAAAGGAATACCCCCAAAAAACATTTGAAAGAATGATGGCTAGTAGTTTTCCAAACTTGATGAATTCTGAAGCCTCAATTCCAAGATAAATCATACCACATTTACTATAAACATTATTGCAAGAACTGATACTAGAGAGAAACCTAAGCACATCCAAATACATTCATGTGCACACATGATGTGCACATGAGAATAAGGACAGCTATAAAGTTCACTGAGGTAATGTGGGATCCATGAAGTGATGGAATAACCATTGGAAGCGCAGAGAGAAATGCCCAGAATCACTGTCCAGGCCCCGGGGTCTTAGAGATCTGTGCTTGTATAGGAACGCTGATAAAGGCTGAGATAGAGTGTTACATGCCAGCAGGTACTGCAAGTTCTTACACAGCCATAAAGAAAAAGTCAGTATACAGGAACTTGGAGCATCACCAAAAGGTTTTCCCAACATAATAA
Source organism: Bramus lutescens (assembly GCA_001685075.1). Classification (NCBI taxonomy): domain Eukaryota; kingdom Metazoa; phylum Chordata; class Mammalia; order Rodentia; family Cricetidae; genus Bramus; species Bramus lutescens. The sequence goes on along the minus strand of LOEQ01003563.1, from coordinate 315,177 downwards.
AAATCTGGGTGAAGCTGAAATGCTGTTTTCCTCATGACATTTTCACGTTTTTTTTAATAAAAATATTTATTGGTTGGTTAAAGCAAATATGCTAACATCATGTGAAAATAAAATCTATAGCAGTTTCAGTGCATAAAAACGTGGGTCATATGAGTCAGATTTCAGGAAGGGGGTGATGGAGAGGCGGTGGAAATATTTACTAAGTAGAAAGATGGCATACTGAAGTCTAAGTGTGTCAGAGATAGGGGTGTAACTCTGTGGTAGGGCACTTGTCTGCCATGTGCAAAGCCCTGTGTCTTTCCAACCATAACCACACCCAACTCAATGATCATTTATATATAGTTTTAATTCCTCTTAGAAGATAGTGGTTGTCAGACTACATAAACAAGACTTGGCTATGCTATGTATGTATTCTAATGAAACTTCACATTAAAAAAAGGTCCAAATAAAGATGAAATGAATTACAAAGGTACATTGTGGAATGAATTACTCTAAGAAATTTGAAGGAGTGTATCAATATCAGAGATATAAATGTGAAAATTAACAACACGTACAGGAAAAAACAGACATTTAGTTAATAAGACTCAAATAATGATACATAGATCCAAGATACCCAAAATAATGCTCATATCTAATTCAGTTAGTCGGTAGAATTCTACAGAAATTACAAGAACAGGAGAAAATGGTAGCAAAAATTGGAGCTTTAATGTTTCTTTCTGAATAATAGAGTATATGAAAAATCAGAAAAACAGAAAACTTTAAAAATACCAAGCAATTTAATTTCAGTACAAAACGCTGCACCACAATGAAACAAAATGTTAAATCTTTCTAATATAATCAAAAGAAGTCACAATCACATCAATATGCTTGCATAACAAGAAAATTCAATGTCTTTTTCCCCAATTGTGATTAAAAATAAGTTAACAAAAGAATAGAAGAAAATTCTTTCATGATGACAAAAAAGCTTCTCTAAAAAAACCAACAGCTAAATTTGTGTCGGGCTGGGAGAGGACTGAGTTGCTAAAGTTCTTGCTGTACAAACCTGAGGACTTGAGCTTAGCTCTCCGGCATAAAAGCCAGGGACAGTTACACCTGTAATTTAACTCTGGGAAGGTGGACAGTGGAGGACACCTGGGGCTCAAGGACAAGACAGCCTAGTGCAATCAGGGAGCTCCAGGGTCAGTGACAAACTGTCTGTCTAAGATATGGTTTCTGTGGCTGCAAAGAGACGCCATGATCATGGCAACTCTTATGAAGGAAAACATTTACTTGAGGTGGCTTATTGTTCAGAGGTTCAGTCCCTTGTCATCATGGCATGATGGAAGCATGGTGGCATGCAGGCAGACATGGTACTGGAGAGGTAGCTGAGAGTTCTACATGTGGATCCCCAGGCAACAGGAAGAGAGAGTGAAACACCAGGCCTAGCTTGAACTTCTGAAACCCCTAAATCCAAGCCCAGTGACGCACTTCCTCCATCAAGGTCACACCTACTCCAAGGACACACCTCCTAATAGTGCCCCTAATTACTCCCTAATGACAAAGCAATCAAATATATGAGCCTTTGGGGGCCATTTTTATTCAAACCACCACACTGTCTCAAAATTAGGAGGGAGAACAATTGAGGAAGACACTTAACATGGACTTCACACACTCACACATGTGCACACAGTGTTGCCCATACAACTCTTCAGTGAATAGTGCAAACTAAATTTGTTTCTTTTAATATGTAGGTTAGGAACAAATCAGGATCATTTTTCCTTCTCAACAATGTCTCACATGTTCCATCCACTGCAATATGACAGAAAATGAAACAGATTGACAAAGAGAAAATCATATGTAGAAGATACAGTTTGTGCACAGTAGCCTAAGAACACTGCAAAATGAACTAAGGCAAATCTACTACCAGCTTATGAAAACGTACCATTTTTAGCTGAGAGGTGGTGGCACATGCTTTTAATTCCGGCACTTAGGAGGCAGATGCAGGTGGATCTCTGAGTTTGAGGCCAACCTGCTCTTTCAAGTGAGTTCCAGGTACGCTGGAGCGGCAACAAAGAAACTATATCTTGAAAATAAAAAATAAATAAATAAATCTTACTATTTTTTAAAACTGTAATTGGATCTTTCTGTGGGAATGATTAGAGCCCAGGACCATGTGTGTGTTCTCTCTCCAGCAAAGGGTCATTTGTTCTAAGATATTTCAGAGCAAAGATCAAAGAAATGTATCTTACAAATCAGGAGGCTATGTGAATAATTCTGACTTTTATTAGAAACATTTCAGTGGATCATTTCATTTTTTACATTTTTCATTTCTCTTATGTTGAAAATGCTGGTTCTTGATGGTACATTTGCATATTATGACATATATAATCAAACAAAATGTTTTCATAGTAATATTACTTCTAACAAGCACCCGACTAAGTGAGTTAAGATTTACTTGAGATCTCCCATCATATCTGGATCATGCTTAAAAATAACCTGGATGTATCCTTCTGCATACTGTTGTGGTTAATAGGCTTGTTTGTTTATTTGTTTGTTTGTTTATTGACATAAAGTCTCACTGTGTAGCCCTGGTTGTCCTGTAACTCATTATGTAGACCAGACTTGCTGTGGGACAAAGGTCTTTTATCCTGTCACTTGTTTTTAATAAAATGCTAATTGGCCAGTAGCCAGGCAGGAAGTATAGG
>LOEQ01003563.1:258092-268977 GCA_001685075.1 Bramus lutescens | reverse complement strand
GTGTGTGTGTGTGTGTGTGTGTGTGTGTGTGTGTGTGTGTGTGCGTGTGTGTGCCTGTCAGTGCACATGCATTAGGAATCATCCTCAATTGTCCTTCCATTTTGTTCAACAAGGTGGGTTCTTTCAATCAAACCCAGAGCTCCCGTTCCAGCCTGCATGCTCTGGGGATTTCCTGCCTCTTCCGAGGCTCTCAAGGGACTTTCTCACCCACGGGGCATTCCTGTGGGTTTCTGGGAATAGAACCAAACTCTGGGCCTTATGCCTGCAAGGCAAGTGCTTTAACTGCAAAGCCAGCCCCACCTCACACCCCACCAAGGGCTGTGTAATCTGGACTTAGGCGAACAGAGGCTGAGATCCCTTGCTTTTACCCAGCTGTTCACATAAATGCTAGTTTGAAAGCATCTGACGACTAGATGGCGCTCAAAACAAACAAACAACAACTAAAACCCCAAGGCATCCTTGTTCATTCTTAGGCTGGACCTTTCTCCCCCGCCCTGCCCTCCTTTCTTCACCGCTAACTCTTGGACAGAAATGGAGAATAGAAACTGTTTTCCTTCCTTATACTTTATCAGAAGAGCTAGCCTGTTTCTCCCATTATCTGGATGAACCTCTAAGGGATACTTCTGGCAAGTATATTAAAATTTTAAGTTAATTTGTTCTTGAGGAATGTTCCCATCAAGGGGCAACCATAATGTGATGACCAGCCCCCTGGAGCCTGGGTATCAGAGCTCTAGATGTCTTGCCAACCGCCAGAAAACACGGAGGCTTCTAGAATGCTTTTTCCTTACCTCGCTGCCCTGTCTCTTGCCTTTTCTGTCTGTGACGCTTAACCTACACATTTAAATTCCAGACCTGTTTTCGTATCCCAGAGTTTAGCCTCTTGCGCACCATTTGGCTTAAGTCCCCTAGAACTGGGCTGTAGGTGTCGGTGCCTTGTCCCGTTCTCAGTCGGATGACATCCTCTCTACCCTTCCTCCTCCTCTGAGACATATAAAACATCTTTAGATTGGGAATGTGACTTCAACTGCTTCACTTCTAATGAAGTCCTCCTAAATAACCTTGATTTTTATTTTTGAAATGTCACCCATATTCCAGAATACTCCAGCAATATTTTCTCCACACATCGACCAACCTCCTGTACTATAGCTTCATTCCGAGATCCCTGCAGACAACACACAGTCTTGTCTGTGGGGGAGAAAAGCACCCAGAACCAAGATGGCTTTTATAACCTGCTTATGTCAAGGCGTTTCAGTATAAACACAAAAGACTGTGTGTATCCTAAGAGACTCCAGGCCCCTGGTCACAGTTGAAAGCAACACTCGGGGTGATTGGGTTTCTTTTGGTTAGTTAGTTTGTTTTTTCGAGACAGAGTTTCTTTGTATAGCTCTGGCTTTCCTGGAACTCCCTCTGTAGACCAGGCTGCTTTTGAACTCACAGAGATCTCCTGCCTCTGCCTCCCAACTGCTGGGATCAAAGGTGTGCACCGCCACTGCCCGACCCTGGATGATTGTTTTGTCTTCTGAAGGGTTTTCTTTTTCTCCTCCTCCTCTGACTGGGTTGGGCATCAAAGCCTCCTACATTTATAGGTTTTGTTCTAACATGGTCTTTCAGGACAGATTGTTCGATCTGCTCCCCTCACCATGGCCTTACTGCTTTTCACTTGTCCCCTGCTTTCCTGACATGTCCTTTGTGCCCCAGGCAAACTGTTCAGGAATAGGGGCATGCGATGGATTACTGGATGCTCTCTTTCAATAGGATTTAATTTCTGTATACTTACAAAGCAACACTGCATTGGTAATTTTTGTAAGGATTCCGAATTCCTAAGATTCATTTATTAAATATTATGCTTCGTTATTCTAGTGTCTATTTGGTAGAGATCTTTTAAAGATGTTTCCTAGGACTTTATACCTACCTCTGTTTCTGCTTTACTCTTCCGTGGTCTGTGCTTTCCCACCCTGGAGTTGGTGAGACACATTGAGATATGAAACTAATGAGTGCCTTATATGATATGTGTGTTGAGTGTGGTTGGAGAACTCTTTTCAGATGTGTACCTAGTTGTCAACAGAGTCACCGTAGCAATCGAAGGAATGGAAGGTGTGAATAATATTCTGATTATTCTCTGCTACACAATATTGCATAGAGAAGATAAACACAAAGATGCCAAGATATCTGTAAATCATTTTTTTCTCTTCTTCTTCTCCTCCTTTTTCCTGTTGTTTAATTTATCATTGGGGGGGGGGAATCACTATTTAGTCTTTGAAAGGACAATATCTGGGGTTATGGGTGTCCAACTAAATCGATGAAGTCTCTCTGAGAGGTCTTTTGCAAACCACATGGACATACCTGGTCTTGTTCCATTTCAGGTCAGCCTGGATTCCCGAGTTAGGGAGGTGATCAACAGGAACCTGCTGGACCCCAGCCCTCACATGTACGAAGATGCCCAGCTGCAAATCTACACCCTGATGCACAGGGATTCTTTCCCAAGATTCTTGAACTCGCAAATCTATAAAACTTTTGTTGAAAGTACTGCCACCTCTTCTTCTGAATCTTAATTTTCGTTTGAAAGGCCAAAAAAAAAAAGTAATCATTTCAGAGGGCTGGGATGGGAAATATAAGTAGTTAAATGACATCAGAAATTGAGTTCCTGGAGAACTACAGGTTGGCACCCTCGGGATGCTGGCAAGAGACAACCGTGAAGGTCTTTGTCTCCATTGTTCTCAAGGTTATCCATGATTCTGTTTGGAGAGAAGCCTGTATCAGACAATGAATTGCCAAATTAAGTTTGTTTGATTGAACACTTGTTCCTACTTGCAAGCAAACTGCTCCTGGCCCTCTGAACAGTCTCCTAATGTATCTCCAGAGGCCGCATGTGTAAAGTACAGCAGCTTTGTTTGCCACTTAGTTGTACTACTTAATCTGTAATGTATCTTATATGTGTATTTCAGGACTTTTGTGCAACATGGTCTCTTAGAAACAATTGCCAACAAATTGGCTGTGGTTTGCATTTTTTCAGCATAATCTGATACAAAAAAAGCTATTTTAAACATGTAACTGTGATATTTAACCATGCTACACACTATGTTTAGTACATGGACTTTAAAGACAATTTTTCTGTACCTGGAAAGAAAGTAGCTGTCTATCTCTGCCTGTTGATGGATCTTGTTCACTGCCCAAACTCTGGCATGTTCATTACAGAAGAATTTGCTATGTTTAAAAGAAAAGAAAACAGCAACAACAACAACAAAAAAAACTAACAATGATAAGAAAATTTTAAAAAGCACAAAACAATCTGAAGATATCCTATCTCGCTGAAAAAAAATCCAAGAGTGATACTGTTTTTAGGTTTAAAAGATGAAATGAGTCTATGTATATATCAAATGTCCAATACTGCAATTAATTTATTAAAGAATGGCTCTCCAGTTCTAAAACAGTTGTGTAAACTTATGTATGTCAGCAAGAAAACAATAGGATGCTTGATAGTCCAGTTTGGGGCTATGAAGGAACAGATTTAGCAGGGAATTGCCTACAGGCAGCAATGTGAAAGGTGTCTTGAGGAACTGCATCTGGCATGTGGCATATTTACCTGGGACATATAATCCAGTGAAAACCTTAAGTTTTTGCAAAGCAACATTTTACAAGGGGTTATGAAGATGAAAACTTTGGATGTCAGAACTTAACTGTTTTCATGGAGTATCTCAAGAAAGACTTATTTTAACATTGTTCAAAACAAACTATTGACCCTCACCCACAATTAGAAGGCAGTACAGTGCTCAAATTCTTTAGCTGCCAATATTATTTTTTTGTAATTACATCAGCTCTTTACATGAAATACTCACCTGACCTTGGCATGTATCTCTGACCTTCAGATCAGTGTCATATTGTGCATAAATCCAAAGTTACAATCAATGTCATATTTCTATCAAGGTCTTATCTTTCAATATCAATATCCCCTGGAGACTATTTTTTTAATCTTAAACTCAATGAATATAATGTTGAGTATTCTAAAAAATGGAAGATTTAAAAAGATTTATATCCACTGAGAATACTGGCCTTATATTAAGGATGATATTAAAATTATAGGTTTTATTTGTCATTTTTTAACTACCTCTCATTTTTTTAATTTATTAAACATATTTTTTTAAAAAGAAAAGTTTGGAGTTTTCTTTTTAAATTTATTTTACTTGAAAGGTTGGCATCACGTTTCTTTTTCCATAAATTTAAAGCATTTCAAGACTTGTTTTTTAAATGAGTATGATTTTCTAACTTATATAGAATTCAGGAGCTATGATTAAAAGGGCTATTACCTATTCCCTATGCAAATATTTTAACTGTTGCAGTGTTTGACAAAATGGGATTTTAAAAACAATTGCAGAGTAGAAAACAAAATGTTTTGTTTACACTGGCGTCGCTGACTATCCTACCATGTTCAGCACTTTTAAATACATTATTTATGAAAACATAGTTAAGATGCAGATAGAAAATATTTATAATAGTCATCTTTTAACAAATGCCTGTGTTTTGTTTCTGAAAGTGTTAGTGTATTTAAGATGTGCTTTATACATGTCTCCTAGATATTTACTATTTCCATAGCTTCAGTAATATGTTGAGAAAAAAGATAGTTTATGAAGATGTTTACAAAAAATCATATTTTTTCCCTAAAGAGTCAAGAAAGCTTAAAACGAGCATCGTTGCTTCTACTGTGAAGTCCCATCATTCTAAATCATTTAACTATTTTCTTGATTAGTGTTTATTTATTACACTACTGTGGTGTGTACACTTATATAGTATGGCATCATACGTGTTTCTGTGTTTGAGGCATAATGAATTGGTGCGTGTACCAGGAGATATGTAATATACTGTGACACCTGCATGCAAAGTTGTTTTTTATGTAGACTTTATATTCCTGTTGTTACTGTGGATGCTGGTGACTTAATATCATGGGTTATCTTTACAAGATGCTCTGGACTATTAGGGAAGTTGTCTGCTTGACAATGCATCAAATATTTTACCAAATGTAAAAGTTAAGGGCCTTTGTAAGGAGTCCTCATTTCTAACCTGGACATTTGCTATGTTTGCATGTCAAAGTTGCTGTGTCTTTTTGGAACCCGGGTTAAGAAGTTTCGTTGAGAAGGTTCTAGAGCACATTTGTACAATCCTTGTCATGAGCCATGCCATGTGCACAGTTTTGTGCTAAATTTCTATTTCATGGGGAGGGTTCCTTATTTCATTTCAGAATGTTTCAGGTTTTGAAGAGTGTGTCTGTGGTTTTTAAGGTATGGTATGATGTCATCTGTTTAAATCCCAGAGATTTAATAAACAAACAAAAGTCTTCCCCTGGTGTCCCTGCACCGTTTCAGGAGCACACTTGCTTTATTCAAGTTCGATTTCATTCCTCGTGAGTACATAGCTCCCTGGGGAAATACTAGCACTTTAAAATGAAGCACCTTGTGTTTTAGATTGCCAAGATGACGTCGTCTGTTGTTAGAATCTGCTAGTGCACACAGAAGAAGTTAATGCACTTTCTGTAGTACCTATCTATCGGCATGTCTGTTATGGAGAGAAACATAGATGGCGGAGATGTTGTATAGAGAGGTGCCTTGAAGACAGAGGTCCTCAGAGATGGACCTTCCACATATACATGCTAACACTGGACGGATGACTCTTCTCTTTCTGGCTTATCATGATGTTATCTAAGCTTATCACAAATGCTCTGACGGTATGACAAGACACACGTGGATATAAACAAAACGGGACCTTGATACTGAAAATATGAAACGCAAAATTCTAATATGGTCCTTAAAAAATTCGTACAACATTTATATGTGAGCAGTTCTAACAGGGATAATAACCAGAACGTTTATTAGTGCTTTCCAATGCCTCCTAGTATGAAATATATGCTATATTTATTTGATAGTTCAGTGTGAAAGGAGTAGATAAAGGCTTATTTATTGAAAACAAATACATGTCCTTCCCTATTGTACTGATTTAAAATAATACTTGAATCTTAATTTAAGTCTATTCTTTTTTTCTGTAATTCTTTAATCTTCTTGGAAAAAATAGTATGGTGATTGTGGGAACTACACTCACAACAAATAAAAATTATCAGGTGCTTTGGTGGATATTTTTAAATGGGAGGAATTTAAAATAAACTATAGGGAAAGAACGTTTTGAAAAACCACCAATTTGTTTTTAAACAGTTAGAAGATATAACTAGAACCTGACATAACATGAATTTTGAATATGTTAAGCTTTATATATTAGCATATTATTTTGAAATCGGAAAGAATGTCAAAAGATTGGCTTGCATATCTATTTAGATTGCCAGTTAATGATCAACCACTAAAGTATGATTTTCAAGTATTTGAGTATTGTTTTTCTATTTTTTAATTTCTGGTCAATATACGATGCCATCCTTAGAAAGAAGTGTAACACATGTAATCATTTTAGTAATTCTTCACTTGCCACAACTGCAAACATTTACCACTAAAACATCCCCAAAATCCTTCCAGATTATCCTATTATTGCAACACACAGCGCATGGAAAAGTATTAGTTCCCAACAACAAACTTTGGTTTCTGCATAGGTTATATATATATATATAACTCTTACAGATAGAACTCGTCCTGAACAGCCATAAGTGACACACTTCCTCACCAGTTTAAGTGGATATTCCAGACCAATCCCAGTGAAAACACTGAGGAGCAGGGTGTTGCCTCAATTGGGCAAATGGGCCCAGAGGCTTGTTGGGTTCTTGTGACAGCAACTCCGAGTTGGGGAAAGCCGTTATCGCGAGCACTGATTGTAATGTCATGTGTGCAATCTGAAATTCAATTCCCCTGCATGTCTTGTACTAAATGTTTCCTGCTGCAAATTTTCCTGCGGATTTAGCCCTTTATTGCAGCATTTCAGGTTTTAAGTAGCTAGAGATATGTGTTTTTGAATGAAAATCAAACGCCCTCTCTTAGGTTTGGGCACATTTCCTTCTGAAATGACTAAGCTGATTTCAAGTGGCATTTACATCCAGAGATGGTAGAAAAGCCGTTATCCTATCTGAATCTGTCTCTTCATCTGAAAGTGAAGAAAATTAATTACGGGGTGACCATGGGAACAATGATGTTGCATATGATAATTGATCAGAGTTCTTCAGGCCAGTAATAGTCACATTTTTTTAGGAAGGTATGTAGTCAATGTCATTTTAATGTACTTTTCCCCAAATATTTCCTTTAAGTTTTTAGGTTAGCATACAAAAGGGGTTTCATTATGACATTTTCATAGAGATCTTTGTTACATCTTGTTCTCATGTATTACCCACCGACTTTCCCTGTGCCCTCTACTTCCTTTGCTTACTTGAAACACACTTGAAAAATATAAATATGAATATGAACATGCACACACACGTGCACACACATGCCTGCATGCACATACACTCACACATACACAAAGGTGGAAACATATGAAGTAAAATGAATATTCCCAAGGATAGTAATAATATAAAATTGAGTTATTTAGCAATATTCCAACTATGTCAATGAGTGATAGAGATAATGTAATTTTGTAAAGCACCATTACAAAAATATTTCTTAATATTAGCGTGATTTCATCAATTCTATCATGCATCTGTGAATAGAAAACATTAATGAAAGTGGCTATGAATTCACGAAGTTTTTCATCAGATTTTAGACTATTCTCAGCATTATAGAAAGATTAATGAAAGTGGCTATGGGCTCATGAAGACTCTCATCAGAATTTAGAATATTCTCAGCATTATAGAAAATTCACAAAGGTAATACAGAATGGCCTCGTGCCCTACTGCCCTGGGAAGCCATTAGTCACAACTAAAAGAGTAATGTTGGCTCGCTGAGTCTGAACTCCACTCCAGTATTCAGATGCTTCACCTAATGTCTTCTCTTTGCCCCTCCCTCCGGTAACCACAAACCATTTATTACCTCTCCTCCTGTCCTTTCCGCTGTGACTTTCTAGAAATGCTCTTGTATTTTGCAGAACCGTGACAGTTTTGAGAAGAAGCCAATGTCCGTTGTGCAGAGCATCACTCTGCTGGGTTCTGTCTACTTTCCTCGTGTTTAGAAGGAGCGTTTGGTTTCTGGAAGGAATCATCGTGTTCTTCTTTTCTTCTTATTGTAAAGATTTATTTTGGCTTTATGTGCATGAGTATTTTGTCTGCATGTGTGTTTGTGACATACAGCAGAAGCCAGAAGCGTCCCCAGGCACTGGAGCTACATAGGGTTTTGAGTGTGTGCTGGGAACGGAATCAGGATCCTCTGCAAGAGCAGCAAGTGCTCTTAACTGCTGAGCCACCCGTCCAGCACTGAATAGTGCCAAGTTTATTACATGATATCAAAGGCATATGGCAGCAGGTTAACTGTTCTTGCTTTGGGCTCCTCTTGTAGTTACCACTCTCCTATCAATCACCTGATTAAAGCATCCTGTCCGTGAAGGGGCCCGCTCTCTGCTGGTAAGCAGCACACGTGCAAAGAGGCTGTCTTAGAGGCAAACGGACTCTGCATTTACACGGAGCAAGGAAAACAAACAAACAATTCTGGCAGACATGTTAGCACTAATACTAGGTTTCATTAAAGGATTACTAACAGATTCTATCAAGAAAGTGCAATGAATTAGGAAGCGAAATGGGTCAAATTCCAAACCAGTGTTAGCTTGAATAGTCACTTAATGAAAATGCAACCAATTTCCCTCTCCCCGACACACTCTGTGAATTTAGAGTCGGTGCATATGCTGGATTTAAAGATTTTAGTCTCATTAATTGTAGCTAGAGGTTATCTATTACTCATGTTTAATGCTTTCCTCTATACTATCCACTGAGCAATGTATACAGCGCTCACGTGGTGTAGAAGACTTGATGTTGTGCCTCTAGCTTTAACCTGTTTGTCACAGTGTTTCTTGTGTATGGTTTAAAAGAGTTTGCAAAATACTGAAAAGCATTTTAATGAATCTGATTCTGTGAAATTTATCATTTTGAACATGTACAATTTCTTACTTCCATGCTCATTCTATTTAGTAATAATCTATTTCCATATTTTGTATTCCACAATATATTTATTAGTGAACCACACACAGTTTCTGATGACATGAATATAAGAGTAACCATGCTTGGCTATTCCACAATACCAAAATAACTGTGGGCACACATAACCGAATAGATAATTCAGATTCTTTTTTTGTAGTTTGTTTTCCTGGGGTTTTATTCCATTGAGTAGATTTTATCATTTACCTGTGTACAGTAATAGACTTCCAGTAATAGAAGTGCTACAGTTTTTACCATGTAATAGATTTGAGCATGACAATACTGTAAGAAAACTCAGAAGTCTCTAAGTGTATCTGAGTTTTTAAAGTAAATCAAATAACACGTGTTTTCATTTAACTATATTGTGGAGATTTATGGATATTATTGTAAAATGCATATGCATTATACCGATTTTCTTAAACTGTTTTGAATTAATAAAGAATTCTCCCATGTATACATGTAGGCAAGTTATTGTTTGCTCACTGGTGTACGACTATCTGAGTAGAATGACTGTGGATTCTTCAGGCCGTGATGGAACCTTAGATAAGTCTTATATGAACTAGCATCTTGGAGGCTTCAGTAGAGGATTTCTGACGCTAAATTCAAAGTACCCTCACCACGATTTCTAAGGCAGAAAAAAATCACTTCAAAATTGAGTTTAGAGTTAGAAAGAACTTTTCCCAATAGAAAACCATAAGATTATACTTTTCTGTATTCAGATCAGAATCAAAACAAAACGGGCTCTCAACCTCGATTTTACAGCTAAACATTTACAGGGTGCCGCTTGAATAGACAAGGACAAGGAAAAGTTGAGGCACAGGGATTGCTTGCAGTTATTTGAAGGGATACTTTATTTCTTCACTTCAGTACCTTTGTATTTGATTATAAGGATTGATTAGACATGATGCAAAATTCATTTTTTTAATTTATAATTTATAGTTTTAATTTGTTTTCAACTTAAGAGTACCCATTCTTTACCGTTTTATTTTACAATGAGGATAGCTTGTTCAGCAATGAACCACAACCACACACACACACACACACACACACATATAACTATAAAACATTAAAAAATAAAAACAACAACTAGTAATCCTGTCGCCTGAGCTTCAATCCCTGCTTTCCCAAGACTGGCTTGGCTGTATTTACCCACTTCAGGTACCCAATTCGCTGGTGGGCTGTGGTTAAGTCTTTTGAAGTTGCAAATGCTTCAGTTAGCAGTTAGGATGGGATGGATACTAGAAGCAGGCCTTTGATATTTTCTTTGCAGGGCTGGAGACTGAGCCTTGAGCAAGCTAAGCGAGTACTCCCCCTGTGAGGAACAGCTCCAGAACAGAAGGAAGGAAGGTTTATGAAGGCTTCGTTGCGTTGCAGTTTGTTAGTTTTAACATGGATTTGCAGGAGGGGGAGGGTGGGCCAAGAGCAAGAGAGGGAAAGAGCAATAGAGAAGACTGAATGGACTAGAATGTGAGACAGGAAACCTTGAGAAAGCTGGTAAACAATGTGGTCAGTGATGATAGGAAAACAGGTACGTTCTGTAGCATCACTAGGAAGTCCTAGTAGGTTACACCTGTCTTGAGAACTAATCTACTAACTCATTTGTCAGAAAATTTAGAGCAGGCAAAAGGAGAGGAGAAAACACTGATGACCATTTTGAAAGTCACTCTTAGAGATTGGGGACAGATGACCTCCGTGGCTGTACCTCTGCGGCTGCAGGGTACTTGACTATCCATAAGGTTCTTCACGTCCCCGCGCAGACTAGGGAAGCAAAACTTCACTGTTGAGTGCCTTCATTGCCTCAGTTCACTTCAGGCTTGTCCCCCTGAACTAGCCTGGGGGCGCGTC
>LOEQ01003563.1:206910-230197 GCA_001685075.1 Bramus lutescens | reverse complement strand
AAAAAAAAAGGTAACGTTACCCGTAACCAAATAGGAGATAGAGTCAGACACTAGGTACACCAAAATATCCCATCTTTACTTAAATGCATACATGTTTGTGCATGGGGAAAAGGTGAAAAGAAAGAGTGCTGAGTCCCTGGAGCTGGGGTTACAGGAAGTGTGAGCCACTTGGCATGGGTATTGGACCTGAACTCTGGTCCTATGCAAGAGCAGTGGGCACTCTCAACCACTAATCTGTCTCTCCAGCCCTACAGTGGGTTTGTTTTTCCAGTGCTCCTGTGACATGGTGATGGCACCTGATCCTTCATCATCAGATGTCTGTGGCTTCAGCCTCTGAATGTCTCACTATTTAACCATGGACATGATTTTTTTTTAACATGAGTAAGCTTCTGTTTTCATATCATAAAGAAAAAGTAATACTGACTAACTGATATTATTAACACAATGATTTAATTAGAAAATACAGGAGAAACACGCAAACAATTGTGGCATAAATAGATGTAACTATAATACCAGTTTAGCATGCTCAAAATGTTAATTCTTATGTATATCTTGTTATTTATGGTATTCAAAATGAAGGAATCCCTCCCAGCAACTCTGTGACTTTTGTCACCAAAATATCCTTGTGTTAAACTTTCTATCATCTCTAGTGCTGTGTGACTGTAAACTAAAAAGCTTTTTGTCCTCGATAAGGAGACAAGAGAAAACAGACTTACTGCTGGGATAAAAATGTTGTTGCAGGATGGAGCTAATGAACCCTTAAATACCTTCCGAGTGCTAACGAATAACATTGAAAGTTATTCATCTGTCCATATTTAGAACATCTATTGAGCACCTTCTGTGTACAATGACGCCAGTTGTCTGGGTAATGTCAAATGCAGAGCCTGTGTCCGAGTTCCATCAGAGAATTCGGTTTTAAGATCTCCTAACAGTTAGTAAGAGACGACTTAGGTGTCCTGCCACACTGGCTAAACCTTTCTAAGTAGGAATGTTTCAGTTGTATTAATGACTGACTTCCTTGCTCTAGAGGAAGGATTAGAAGTGTTGTCGGTGAGTGGGGTTGAATGTAGGAGGACAGAGGAGGAAGGGCTGTGGAATCGAACCACTGGAGAACTGATGTTCCAGACCCAAGGTGGAGGGGAGAACGTCCTTTCTCTCCAGAAGCAGACTCTCAGGCCACAGATGCAGAAGCATTGTCTATGCCATCCCTATATTCTGGGAAGATGTAGTCGGGAAAAGATAGGGGATATTTTTTACCCAAAAAGAGAAATTGAGGGGAACAGTTTCTTACCACTATAAGGGATAGCAACAGTCTTTCTGGAGTTCTCTGCCCCACATGGAATCGAGTGTTGGTATTGATTGCCAAGATTGAAGGACAGAGGGGAGAGAGGACCTTATGGCCCTTCCCACCCTTCTTCATTTGTCGAGCACAGGAAATGTATCTGTGTTGGGGACTTCATGTGGAACCCTGTACTCTTGCCAGTTTGACACATTGGTGTTAGACTAATATAGCCTGGTAAGTGAAGAGCTGGTATCCACATGGATCCTTCCTGAAGAGCTGCTAGTACCACGAACAGAATGCCAGTAAGGGCTGGGGGGGGCTTCATCCCGGAAACACATCAGCCTTGTGAACTCCAGCGGGATAAGGACGAGAACACCACATTTCTTTTTACCCATCCATTCCCAAGAGGCAGTGTGCTGTAGATGCAGGACCGTGTCCTTTCAATACTGACAACAACTGCTTTACCGAGAATTATTTCTAGTAAAATTTGAAGCGTTACCATGGTGCCTCATTGCCTTTCCCTTCGGCACTCTGGAGGCTCTGCCTGTGTAGCCAGAGCTCGAGAGATCTGTGTTGTGTGAGGAGCTTGGACACACTCTTTATATTCTTAAAGGTTGTTCCTAGATTTTCCTCCCGAAGAGCTGAGAATGTGGGTGAACTTGCTGTTTCCTCTTCCGGTTGTACCGAATGGTCTCTCTCCCATCCTGTCCCTCTTTGGGTTTCCACCAGAGGGCAGAAGCAACCCACCTAACCCCCTGCTCGCAGCTGTCTTCTTCACTGTTTCAGATGAGACTGGGTTTCTTTCAAAGGTTAGAATTTCATCTCTCCGAGGAATTGTGTGTGGTTGAGAGTACCCAAAGACAAGCTCTGAGTTAGGACACCGCTTTCCTCTCCGTCCTTTCTGTGCCATGGAGGATTTCTCTGGTTTTTCTCTCCGAGCAGCCGTGTTTTTGTCCTGATAAAACATGCCTTTTGGGTGGCTGTGAGGATTAAGTTTAGACACATGGCAAGCGCTTGAAGCCAAGCTTGGTGCGCAATACTCTTTATGCACGGAGTCCCTGTGGAGTTCATGGAAATGAGGGTTCTGCATTCCCTGGAAAACAGCTAAGAGTAACAAGATGCTCAATAAAGCTACTTGTTTTGGGGGGTCAGGTGCAGCCTGAGGGTCTACTTGTATGTCTTTCTGCCCATTTTACCTTCCACCTAGAAAGTAAACTATTTTCCTTGTTCATTGACTTATCTCACGTTAAAAGAATGCCCAGTACATTGTAGGTTCTCAATATATCTTTAAAAAAAAAACCCAGAAGATATCAACTCATTGCTAGACTTTTGATAGCAATGCCTCCCATAACCACAAAGATTAGCTTTGTCACCCTCCCATAACACCACTGGGAGAAGGTGGGATGTTTAGTAGGAAGGGCTTAGAGGGAGGAAGCCAGGTCATTGGAGTCGTGTCTTTTGAGGGGATATTGGGACTTCCCTTTTGTTTCTGAGCTGCCATGAGGAGGTCTGCTATGGATATTCTGTACGTTTCCACAGCAACAGGGGTGAGTGACCATGGGATGAAACCTCTACAACAATGAATCAAAATAAGCATGTCTTCCTCTAAGTTTATTTTCTCAGGTATTTCTCATAGTGATGGAGAGTTAGCTCCTGCATCTATGTTTACACATAAGAACACAGAGAGAACACAGACCATTCCCAGGTCACAGAAATAAGTGGAGTTTATTGCTCTTTAAGCCAAATCTGTTTCATCCTAAACCCCATCCTTTTCTTACCCTGAAGAAGGACCCAGGAGCTCAAGGCAAATGAGAATCTGATGGAGTTTTCCAACTGCCCGGCCTGGCTGAGTCTTCATACTGTTTAGGAGGAAGGAGATGGGGTATTCCTTGTGTTCATACTTTCTGAGGTCCGTTTCCACTCGTGTTTAGATGGAACAAAGGAAAAACTTAACTTCAGGGGTTAGAATGCTCAAGTCTAATGACTATTCCTAATTCGGGTTTTTCACAAAAGTATTTCTCAGCTATCATCCATAACCAAATACATCAGTGAAATAAAAGGAAAAGATAAACACTTGAAAAAAAAAACTGCTGGTAAGCTGAGATTGGTGGTTAATATACATCTGTAATCTCCGCAACCAGGAAGTTGAGACAGTAAGTCTGACCTCAGACTTGTAAACCCAGCAAGTTTAAAGCTCACATTGGCTATATATATCCAGAGAGACAACTCATGTAAGAGGAGGAGGAAGGGAGAAAAAAAAAGTAAAATTCACATTTTGGGAGAGCAGATTGGCTGGCTCACAGCCCATGATCCATTTGTGCTTGTTGAACCCCCGTGAGCCACAGACTGGAAGCTGGTAAGACTGGTGCTTTGGTATGCAGTGCCTGCTCTGCTGGCCCAGAAGACCAGCATCCTCTGGGGACCTGCTTGGAATTCAGTCTCATTCTAGACCTAAACAATGGGAAAAGGGCACTTTAATACATTCCTGGGCCGCCTGATGAAGGCTTGAGCAGCCCCACTGAGCCAAGGACAAACTGCAGAAAGCAGTTGTGTAAGGGCTGATCCCCTTTAACTAAGAAACAGCCATCTTGGCATATTTCAAAAGAATCGCTGTGTTGGGAAAAAACTTATCCTGGGCACTATTAAATGTCAAAAAGGGATCCACAGGGAGAATGGAGCTCTGTGCAGTTGTATAGAAAGCGAAAAGTGCAAATGTATCTATTTTTTCTTGTTATAGAGTTAACACTCATGCCACCAAGTTTCCGCAGTTTTGCAGGGAGATTTCTCGTGTGGCTCGCTTGTGTGACAGGTCTGCCTTCCCATTATTTATAGTCATCTGTCAAGACTGCATTCTGCTCTATGCATGAATCATCACGACATGTTTCTTAAATCCAAGCTGGAGGCAAGAAGTCAGGCAGAAATCCATGGAACTGTCATTCCGCAGGACGGATGTCTCAGCTTGGGTTATAAAACTCCTCTGCTTGGGGAAAGTCAAAGAAAGTTGAAGGGATGTTTGCATATATGGTTCAGTCCCATGGAGAGACTTAGGGAAAGCACCACTGCCTAGAGCATTGTGTGTATGTATATACCTTGCACATACATTTTATACAAATACTCTCTTATTAAATGTATATTATACATGCATTCATTTACACAAACCATTTTAATGGTATTTTTACATGGTGCTTAAATGCACATAGTTTTTTTTTATAATATTTGTGTTTTATTATGCCTTTTCAAAAACTTTGTAGTGTGTGCATATAACCTGCAAATGTGTGTGTATGAATGAGTGAGTGAGTGTATGTGAGCGGGCACGCAGGAGAATTATCTGTATTCTGTCAATCATGTTTTTAAATGAACGCTGATTGGCCAGGCAGGAAGTATAGGTGGGTCAACCAGACAGGAAGTAGAGACGGGGCAATGAGAACAGGAGAATGCTCTAAAGGAAGAAGCCCATTCCTTCCAGTCCAGCCCAGACCACCAAAGAGGCAATATGTGACCTGCCCGTCTGAGAAAGGCACCTAACCGTGTGGCTAGCATAGATAAGAATAATGGGTTAATATAAACTACAAGAGCTAANTATGGAGATCTCTGTGTGATTTTCTTTGGGACATGCCTGCTGTGGGGTACTGGGCGGGACGGAAACCCCAACAAGCCGGCCCTCATGTTACATGAATGTCTGAGTATATGCGTGAGTATATATGAGTGTGTATGTGTATAAGTGTGTATGAGTGTGAGTGTGTGAGTATGTGCATGCATGAACATGTGTGTATGTGTGTGAGCTGTGTGACTATGTGTGAGCATGAGTGTGAACGCGTGTATGTGTGTGTCTGTGAGTGCATACAGTTCTTTGTAAGCATTCTTTCTTTTTTACTGGTTGTTTTCACAGTACTGGGGGTGGCCCAGCCTCTGCACACGCTGAACAAGCACTTTACCCCCAGCTCCATCTCAGCCTTGTGCCTTACAATGAAAACATAACACAGAAAGCTAACTAACTGGACTGTCTCAGCCGCAGGTGCGTAGGCCAGAATACTAAAATGGTGATGGGGTCTTACCAGTTTAAGAACAATAGGAGCAGTAAAGCAATTTCTTTCAAGAGTTTAAAGATTTTCTTTCATTAACTTCTCTGCAGATTTTTGTTTGTCTGCAAAACTGAAGTCTTCCCTTTGAGAACACAGACCAGATTTCTGCGCTTGGATAGGGATTTGTACCACTCTGACTTGAAATGAACCCATCTGAAAAATAAACTATTCTCTCTCTCTCTCTCTCTCTCTCTCTCTCACTGAGACAAAGTCTCACTATGTAGCCCTGGCTGGACTGGAACTAGCTACCTAAAACAAGCAGGCCTTAGACTCACAGAGATCTGCCTGCCTCTGCCTCTGCCCCTGGAGCGCCACGATTAAAGGCATGTCCCATTATGCCCTAATGAAACAAGTTCTTTTGTAACCCAAACTGGCTGCCTTGCATACTTTATGTGGCAGACAGTAACCTTGACTGTTGAAGATGCCTGTTTTTACCTCTCACGTGCTGGGATTACAGGCACATTCCACTATGCCTGACTTTTGCTTTATCTCTAAAATTATCTTTGATGTGGTTAAAACCCCAAAGGGTAGAGTTTTATTACTTCCAAGTCTCTATGAATTCACACAGAGTTAGAGATTTGACATCTGTGGTGCTTTGTTCTTCCTTCAAACCACAGCTGATTGAGCAACAACACAAGCTTGCTCCTTGCACCCTCAAGAACGTTCCTCCTTTTGGCAAAAAGAAATAGGAAGAAAACCAAACACCATTGCCAGTTGCTGCAGGGGGTTCACAGAAAAAAAGAGCCATGCTTTCTTTAACTTGATTTTTTTGTATTTACCTCAGTACAGAAGAGGTTGCATCCTGCAGAGAAAAGTGTGTGTGTGTGTGAGTGTGTGTGAACATTTAAATCACGTTTCTTTCTTATGGATGCTCAGAAAAGTCGACTGCAGAGGCTGCATCTGTCTCACTTGTACTTAGTGAGTCCCAAAGCTGCTTGGGAGTGCAAGCAAATTGTGGCAGCTGCGTAGCCTGGGTGACACCTCAGAAGAGCTGCATCCTTGGAGCTCCTGCCATGACTGGCAGACAGCTTGGCCAGTTAGAGTCTCTTCTTCCTTAGCAATTGCTCCTCTTTACGTCACTTTGGGGAGGAGACTCCAGAATCTTGTTTCAGGAGTTTCCTGAGAGCTGTAAATTTCATTTACTTCCTGAGCCTTCTAAGTTGTTTTTGTTTTTTGTTTTGTGTTATTTCTGTTTGATTTTAGGAGGGCATTTCAAGACAGGGTTTCTCTCTGTAGCCCTGGCTGTCCTGAAACTCACTCTGTAGACCAACCTGGCCTTGGACTTACAGAGATCTGTCTGTCTCTGCCTGCAGAGTGCTGGGATTGAAGGCGTGCTCCACCACCAACTGACTGAGCTTTCTAAGTTTACTTTTGGCCCTAATAAACCTCTCTCCATGCTTGAAGTGGGGGGGATTTCAGTTTGGGGAAAAGAGCTGTTACAGGAGCCATCCTGTTCTTAGGGATGCTGCCCCTTCATTTTGGATAAGCTCATCACTGGCATGAGGGAAGCTGAAGTAAGATTCAAGACCTCTATGTGGTGAGGAGAATGGGGGATCTGAGGTGTTGGAATCTGAAACTGGACTCAGTGAACCCATACCCAAGGAAATCCATTATTTCAGGGTTCACCATAACTTCCTGAGTAGTAAGCATAAATTCATTTATAGCTGTGGGGAAGATCACAGACCATCATGTATCAAATGGCTATCAAATCTCATTTAAAGATAATTAAAAGGTTCTACATAAATTTTAATTCTCCATATTCATTATTTTTCTCTTATTCATTTTGCTGGTGATTCTGTACAACAGTGATTGGCAATTTCTTAGGTTTGGAATCTGAGCTGAAGAATGGGGAGAAAGTCTCTTGTGTTTGGACTGCATACTTCCCAAGCACTCAGAAGTGAGGTGATTTCTGTGTGCTGTCTGCTAAAGGAAGAGTGTATTGAGTTAGGGGTACAGGGACCAATAAAAGACAAACTGTGATTTGATTGGCTCCTACCAATTAATATCTAGTTTCTTTGAGTTGTGTGTTAATATTCTTATTTTCTTAAAAAAAATCTTTCTCCTGTGGCTGGAGAGATGGCCCAGTGGTTAAGAGCACTGGCTGCTCTTCCAGAGGACCAGGGTTCAATTCCAGCACCCGTATGGCAGCTCACAACTGTCTGTAATTCCAGTTCCAAGGGATCTGACACCAATGCACATAAATTAAAGTTAAATAAAATGTTTTTAAAAAAATCTTTCTCCTGAACAATTTTTTTTCCTGGCTCAGTCCAGGATTCTCAGGAGGACGGCTTACTAGAGAAGCTGTGACTGATTTTGAAGAGTTGGCATAGTTTCTTTGATCATGTTTTCTAGCATCTTCTTTACATTTCTCAGCTGTGGGAGAGACAGTGCCTCCTTCGTGGACTTGGCTGACTTTCCAATTCTCAGTGACATTTCTCACAATTCCTTCAGGCTACTTCTCCACCTGACGGACCTGCAAGACATCATGGTTTGCCTCACGTTATCATCTTCCCAGTCTCCTTGTGTAGGCTGTCTGCCACATCAATTCCACACTCACAGACATCATTAAAAGCAGACCATGGGGCTGGAGAGATGGCTCAATGGTTAAGAGCCCTGGCTGAGTTCAATTCCCAGCAACCACATGGTAGCTCACAACCACCTGTAATGAGAGCTGGTGCCCTCTTCTGGCCTTCAGGCATATGTGCAGGTAGGACACTGTATGCATAATAAATAAATCTTAAAAAAGAGCAGATCATGTTTGCCTTATCTCAATATCTTGTATATACATTTTTGTGAGTTTATCTTCCCATACCTTAACCAAAATTATGATTTATTTATTTAAAAGCTTTATTCTTGTGGATTTACTAATGATCACATCACTGAATCCAAGTCTAAAATACCTCTCCCAGGAAGCTACCCTTGAAAGTAAAACCTTCCATACCTTTACCCAGAGAAGCCAAATGATGTGCCATTCCTCCCTAGAATAGCTTCGGGATGACACTGTGAAGGACTGGTGTTATTGGGTGACTAACTTTCATAGGATCAGAGAGTCTCGGGGCAGGATGCAATCTTAAATGGATTTTAGCCTCATTAACTTCTTGACAGACATACAGCTATGTGCATATGGAACATCTGTCATGAGGATTTTCTGCTTTACCCTCAGAAGGTTGAGCTGGTTTTGACATCTGACGTTGGACTGGCCTCTATATTTTCAGGTCTTAGTTAAGCTCTTTAAGGGGGCAAACTTACCGAATCCATTCCATCCCTTGGCTGCTGCCTGCCCCCTTCTACCTTACCGAAACTTTAAACCACTTTAAGTTAGGTTCTCTTAAACATTGCGAATGTTTATTTCAGGATCCACAGAGACTAAGTTACTTAGGATCAAATCTATCTGACGTGTATGGGGCTGGAATGTAAATTCTTCCCAGCAACTTCATCTACACAGCGACTGGGAGCTTTGTGCTTAGTCCGCCCTTATCACTGACTTTCCAATTCAAGATCTACCTGGAATCACATGATATTAAGTACTGTGGTAAACTTAAGATGAAGCATCTTGCCTTTTGAAAACTTTTCTATTGCCCTCATTACTAAGTGAAATAAGACAGCACATCTTGTAGAACAAAGCATGGACTGATGAGAAGATATTTGGGGAATAGAAACCTGTCTTTATACCTCTTAAATTATGTCTCTAAAACCCAATGTCCATCTCCTTAATCTATGACTAAGACTGACCTTTATACAGAATATCGGCTTCTTTGCTCTCTGCCCCTGGAGCTATTGACAGCTGTCTCCAATGAGAGGGAGAAAATAAAAAGCACTATGCCTGCTATGACGTGAATGTGAGTCACAGGAAGATGAAGAATGAGTCTGTTTCCAAATGTCCATTATATTTAGAATAATCTACCCTTCATCATAGAGTGTGTGGACAGAAACGTTATTACAAAATCACATTCTTTAATGCACTCTCAGAATCTTGCAAGTGAGGGCATTTTAACAAGATTGCAAGAGAAGACTATATCAGAGACGAAATGATATTTTAAATGTGATTTAGCATCATGCAATTGGCTTTTATGTTGGGAATTTTCTGCATTTTGCACATACATACGCATCTGTTTAGGGGAAGTAATTTGTATTTCTCATCGTTCCCTGTAGAAACAGTATCTACTCATTTTGTTTCAAGTTTATCCTAAGTACTTATGATTCATCTTTAAATTCACTGGGGAATTATTTAGGAAAAAAAGCTTCTGTCGTATGACATCATTGACTTGAGAGATTTATAAAAGTAAGGCACTATTAACAAGAGATGATTGATGATGTTGAAATGCTAATTACATTATCCAAAGTGACAGGTTTATTCAGGCAGACTGAACATTTAAAGAATGACTTAGATCTGTGTATTTATTATAAGATAATACAACTGAATAATTTGATCCTTAGTGGGCACTGCAGCTGGAGAAAACATTTCTTTTAAATTCTGGAACAGTCTTCATAGTTGGATGTTTTCCTTAATTATGATACAATAATAACATGCATTAATTAAATCATCCTATTATCTCAGTACGCTCATGATGTTTACACAATTAATAAAATGATAAAAACTGAAAAATACCCAGTGGGTTAGATTGACCAAATGCTGCCAAAGTCATTATTCATGACAATATCTAACTTATTTGTCAAAATATTATTTTCCTCTCTTTCTGAGTTTTGAAAGTTGACTCATTTTCAAAGTATACATTATGCATTGCTATTTTAAGGATTTCTTTTTTAATTTTGAAAATTCACTTAGTTTTTATTTTATGGGTGTTGGCTGCATGTATGTCTGTGCACCGTCTGTGTGATGCTCACAGAGGTCAGGGGAGGACACTAGATTCTCTGGAACTGTAACAGACGGTTGTGAACCTCCACATGGCTGCTAGGAATTGAACCGTGATCCTCTAGAAGAACAGACAGTGCTCTCAATTTCTGAGACATATTTCCAATCCCAAATATTTCTTGCAATATTTAAATTAGTTTTAAAAACTTAGACAGCAAAAACAGTCTTTTATTTAAAGGCATCTGAGAACAGTGATGGGTCATCATCAACTAGCTACAGGTTAACCTTCTCTAGACATGCGCCATCTGAATTCAGAGAGTCCGGAAGTGAGGCTAGAGTGAGGATAGAAACACAGAGTGTCCATGGCAGCATGCGTTGATCATTCATTCATTCATTCATTCATTCATTCATTCATTCATAAGACAATTGTACATGAGGTGGTGGACTCTGTTAAGCATAGAAGATCCGTGATGTGGGATGTCCTCCTGTATATGTGTTGCTTTATTGGTTTATGAATAAAGCTGTTTTGGCCAATGGTTAAGCAGAGCAAAGTCAGATGGGAAATCCGAACAAAGAGATATGAAGAGAGAGTAGGTGGAGTCAGTTTACAGATCTATCCTTGAAAAGGCAGAAACAAGACTTCCTCTCATAGAGTCCAGAATGGAATGAAGCAGAAATAATAAAGTATAATCAATCTTATAGAAATGCTTTTCTATACCATACCCAATAATGAGTAGATACCAGATTCATTTACATTAATTTTCCTTGTTGGTCTCCATGATATTCTGTGTGATTCCATTTACACACACACACACACACACACACACACACACTGGCTGACAGGAGTTGCAGACAAGGTAGTCATAACTTGTATATCAGCGAATACAGAACATCAGCTCTGCTTCTTGCCAATCCCCTGCATTTTGTTGGAGCGGTAGAAAATCTGCTATCTCGGCAATGTTTATTAGATGGCTTTGTGCAGAAAAAGGACTTGGTTAGACTAATCTTAGGGTAGATCTCACCAACTGCTTTATGTAGGGTGGGATGGGCTAGTGTTTGTTTGTTTGCTTGTTTTTCTTTTTCTGGTGTTAAATTACAGTTAAAGGCCCAGAAAAAAAAATTGTCCAAAAATTATCTTCCAAAAAAAAAAAGCACAGACCTGTGCTTCTTGGATAATTAGAAATGAGATTGAGTTTTCTGAAGGCTCATAAAATTGGGCTTCTGAAAAACTAGAAATTCCGAGAAGAAAGAAAACAGTACTTGAATTAACCAACAACTATCACTAGTTGTTTTAACTTTCAACAAGTCCAAATATTTAATGTCTTCCTTCATATTCTACACTGTGTTGGGCATTGTTTATGGCTGGATGAAATAGATATGATGCTCCCTCTCATAAAACTTGGAGTCTGGGTATTCTGAATCTAGAGGTGAACTTCTGTTCAGTGCTAAGCTTTAAATGTAGGGCCTGTTACATGTTGGGCAAGTATGACCAAACTTTATTGACCCTCCTTTTATGATGAGGCTGCTCTAAGGAAGTTGTGGCGCTCTGAACTCATTCTGTGCCACAAGTAGTTCATGCATATGTGATTTTTCTGCCCCTGCCTGCTAAGTAGCTAAGATTTCAGGCCTGTGTTACCAAGGACAGCTAGGATGTATATATATATACCTGCAATGAATTTGGGCTAGGCTCCGAAAACACTGGGCTTTGCAGTGGTCCTGCCTGTCTTTCTTTCCCAATCCTAAAGTCCTTAGCCCCCGGCGTCACTTCTCCCCCACTCTCTGCCTGCATTACCTCATTGCCTCAGGGGTAATGTTCCCATCTGTTCTGGGAACAAGCCCAGCATGGACACCAAGATCCTCTGGTGCCAGCAGCTCCCGGCCTGGTTTCCCTTGAACTGGCCTCAGTACTGAGAGTCTTGTTGCCTGTGGTTTTTCATCTGTGCTGCAGGAGTTAGAACCTGAATCTGATGCAGCTGCCCCGCCCCTGCCCACCCTGCACCATCATCAGTATTTTTATGCACTCTGCTGGTTTGCACCGCTTCAATACTGCAGGAATGATTGGTGGCTTTGCCAGCAATTGCACTGCAAATTGCTCTCTGTCCAATACGAGGACTCGTCCTGAGGCCTAGCTCACATGGCTTATTTCATACTTGGATATGCCTTCTATGCTTATAGGTCAGCAGGTCTGTCTGGAGTAATAATTATGAATCCAAACTATTGATAGAGGCTGGTAGCTTCTGTTGTCTGTGCATGTATTGTGGGTGTGCACGTGTGTGCCTCTGTATGGTAGCAGGGTGCTGACGTTGGGAGTTTTTCTCAGTTGTCCTCCATTTTATATATCGAGGCTGTGTTTTTCACTTGAATCCAGACAACACCAATTTGGCCAGTTTATTTACCTAGCCTGCTCTGGGGTTCTTTTGTCTAGGCTTACAGGCACGTCACCATGCCTACTTGGGATTTAAGCGAATGTAAAGGCTTTGAATGCCTTTTCTTATGTTTGCTTGGCACATACCTTACCTGATATGCTGTCTCCCCAGCCCTGTATTAACATAAACTATTTTTTTATAGTCAGAGTTTTCTTAATTTCATACACTTAAACAAAAAATTAAGCACTGGACTGGAAACACAGCTCAGGGAGTAAAGTCCTTGCTATTGCAATTGTGAAGACCTATGTTCAGTCAGCCAGCATCCATTTGAAAGCTAGGGGGTGTTCATGGGGATCAGACATGTGGATCCCAGGATCATGCTGGCCAGCCTGTCTAGCTGAAGGAAGAGCTCTAGAATCAGTGAGTCTTTGTTTTCAAAGCTGAGGTGGAGAGTGACAAAGGAAGGCTTCAACTTTGACCTTTAGTCTCCATACACTCACGTGTCCATAAAGGCATATGCACGCATGCACACACACGCACACACACACACACACACACACACACACACACACACACACATAATCTCTGATGCATCTATAGCGCTCCCACAAATTAATAAATATATAACGATATCTGAATACTTAAATTTGGTTGAGAACTTAGAGCTATTGTTTCTGCAGTTCACAGTTGCCAAACCTTTAGAATGCTAAACAATTGCATCTTCACACGGAAATTAAGTTAAACTTAAATAAAACCAGCAGCGATTCCATATCAATACATACAACTTAACTTCTATAAAGTTAGTCAGTTGATGCTGCCAGCAAACACTTGCTGCATCACCAATACGGGGGAGGCACAATGTGTCAAAAGCTGTTTCTGCTGGTAAAAACTTGGATCATTACACAGCGCTATGCAGGCAAACTGTGCTCCATTTCTTTACAGATTTCTAAAGGCTTTCGGGGCTGGTTTGCATCTATCACTAAATATTCTTATGAGTAACAGAGTGTATACTTGCATATACTTTTCAAAAATTTTAAGCTTCTCTAAATCATTAGGTTGGACTTTTATATTTTGCTATATCCTGGTCCACAGTACTACTTCCTTTCTGCCAATGTAATGATTTAGCCCTTCCTCTCGTCATTTAACCATGACCAATCCATCAATAGCTGTATTTATATACTATTAACTTCTTATAGTACCAATGGGCAGGAGAGATGTTTGTAAGTTTGAGATTCTGTGAAAGGAGAAATTTCTTTGTGTGTGTGTTGGGGGGACTGGGAAGAGGGTGTCACTGAACAAGAGAAGAATAGATGAGAGAATGAAATTCTGGACTCCTGTGCAAAAGAAGTAGTGTTCTCTGGACCTTGATGATGGGAAACAGTGGCAAATGAGGACAGGGAGGATTCTCTAGGGAGAGGAGAAGGGCGGGAATGACAGCAGAGGAGGGGGTGAGATGACAAGCCAGGGTGTGGCATACGAGGGGACTTTACACTGTGTGTGTCAGCTCTCCAAAGCTATGGAGAATTTGTTATTTGTCTCAGGTTTTTAGAGGTTTCAGTCCCTGGTTGCTTCTGGCCTGTGGTCAGACTAAAATGTTCACGCTCTTTTGGTTCCTAGGAAACAGAAAGATACACATACACACAGGCCAATGACAAGATCCCATTTTCTAAACAGAACCCACCTCTCAACCTACACTCATCCAAGTATTCACACATGGATGATGCAATTTCCCCTTAAAATGCAGACCAAGATGTCAGCATTCAAGCCTATTTAAAGGACACATTTCCAATCCAAGACTGTACTCTGTTGGAAAACTGAGTTGATCAGAATAAAGCCAACCTATATGAGGATCTATAAACTACGCAAACGTTTTATTTATCTCACAGGTGGTGTGAGGCTGACATTGCTTGTGGTGTGGGAAAATGAATCAATCAGTGGTAGATGGAGTTTGTGTTTAACTCTTTCTTTTACCCCGAATATATTCAAACCCCTGTCCACCTCAGCCCTCATAAACAAAACAGGGTAAAGGTGTCAAGGAATCATATCACCCAAACTTTATTAAATTATAGTCAGGCATTAAGTTTCATTAGTGACTTTCACTTTTGGTGTGCTAGAGAGTCTGTTTTTTAATCCTCTGTGCAAAAAGACTAGCTGCCTTCTGCATTTTGTTCCCATCGTTTCTCAGTGCCTGCTGACAAAATCTCACAAGAACGCATAACAAGATCAGCCATTCTCATAAAACTCTCCAATCTCCTCCAATCAACCTTGTTAATATCAGAAGACCTTATTCTTTTATGATACTCTTCCTGCTTGAAGAAAAGATAATTGTTTACCATATTCAAGGAGTGGGGCTAAAACTATTGGATTTTTTGAGTCTGACACATCACACCTTGCAGCTCTGTAAGGTCAAATATCTTGATTTTTGTGGCTCAGATGTCAGAGGGCGCTATAAAAACTGATTATAACTTCACTAAAACATATGGCAAAGAAAGAAGAAAAAGGAGGGTTAATTGTCAATTAGGATTTGTTTACAGTCACTCACTTTTTAAGAGGTTATTTAGTTCTATTTCTAAAGGTAGAGAACATTAACCATTTTTATTTCCTTTAAAATAATGAAATTAGTACTTTAAAGAATAAAACATTAATATTTCTCCATGTATTGAAGTAAAATTTTCTCTTTCACTGGGTGAAGGGGAAAGAAACTAATTGCTACTGACTAGCATCCTGCCTTTTGTGATGTGATGGTGATTAGTATGTAGCCCAGTGATCAGCCATTTACATCCTGGCTGCATTCCCACCGTCCCAAATGGCCGAGGTCAAACATTTGTGCAGGCATCAGAGAAGAGCCACATTTCCACATTAGAATATTAATATATAAAACCCAAGAGAGAGGACAAGAGACACTGAAATGACTTGGTCTGGAAAGAAAATGAAATATGTGAAATATCTTCTGGGAACAGAAGAGGGGAAAGCAATAACCAAAATACAGGATTTCTGAATAGATATCAGAGGCCAAAAAAAAATCTCCCTTTCAAATTAATACAACCAGACAGCTCAAACATTGTCATCTCTTTTGGAGAAATGGCGAAGTAAGTTGAGCGGCAATGGTGTGTAAGATGGAGTCTTTCTCCTGAAAATCCCAATTTGCAGTGGGGGAGAGGAAACTAAATCCAATGTGAAAGTTGGGAAGATGAACTTCTTTTAGAAGAACACTCCTATAGGAGAAAGATTTGTACTGCTGCCCAACTCCAAGCTAGTTAATAGGCTGGAACTTATTTCAGAGTGTGTGGTTCTGTGGTGAAAGAGGTTTTTGTTAAGGGCTAAGGAGTAGACCACGCCACCCATTCTTCCTCTAAATCATCGCTCTTGTAAGATGGATAGGAAAATTGAATAATGAGGAAAATTGTGACAAGACACATCTTATTTTCCTCACTATTCTCCTAGCTTCATCATACTCCCTGTTTCCCTCCAGCTCTCCCAGAAGTGATTTCTATATGTTAGATGTCCAGCTTCTTTTGCTAAAAGAATGAATATTAATGATGAATGAAATATTCTTAGTAAAATTCTTATTTATAAAATGACATAGCAATTGTTTAGTACATTTTAAGAGAATTATCCTGTACTGAAGATGTTCAATATTTTTATAAAATTCTCATTATAGAAATAACACGAAGAACCATATTTTACCAGAAGAGAGAGACTAAACCTTATTCTATTTTATAGTCAAAAGGGACTAACATTTTTTTGTGTGGTATTTATGTTTCTTTTCCCAACCTGTTGCAAAGCAATGGATGTAGCAACTCATAGTTGAAGCCAAAGAGGAAGTGCTGGTGGTTTAGATCCTACTGAAGCTTGTGACCCTGTGTGATGGGAATCTCAAATGGATCCAATGTGTTCTCTGTATCCGTGCTGCTTCCTGTCTAATGGAGACTGGCAACTAGCCGCAGCGCATGTAGTCAGCGCCACAGTGATGATTGGAGTCAAGAGCTCTGATTCAATAAGAAAAGACAAGTGCAATAAGAAGGAAGAGACAGCCGGACCAACAAGTCATTTGGATTTTGATGAAAGAACAGGGTCCTGTGTGGTTTGGAAGCTGACACATGCATAAAATCTGCAAAGCTTTACTGTTATTAGGTTCTCACTGAATAAAGGATATTCAGGTACTTCCCCCACAGGGCGTCATGTGTATAACACTGAATTTATCATGCCTGTTTCAGTGTGAAAGCATGAACTATATGTTCGTATTGCTGCATTTAGGGATAGAAACATATGTCCCATTTCACCATAGCGTCTCTCAATGCTTTTCAGATTCTTGGATAAATCAAGTCTAATAGTGTATATTTTGACAACAGCTGTTAATACAATAATGTCTTGTACCCTCCAGGGACTAAATTGTACCCATAGTGAGCACAGAGATGTCTCCAGGACTGAGAGATCTCTTGTGGCCTTGACATGAGAGATGAGCGTGGTTTTGCACAAAAAACAAGCATTCTATGTTCTCCAGTTCTATGTCCGCTCCTCTTCATCCTCCAGATGGACCACATACAATTTGTTCTGCCTTCTTGTAAACTCATGATGACCATTCTTCAGGCAGTATTGACTGTTTTTTCTATGGCTACTGCCTCCTCAAATTCTCCACCCACCTAACAGCAGCCCTTCATGGTCGTTGCTAAAGCATTTGCCAGCTCTAGATTGATACTGTATGTTGGCTGCTCGGAGTTAAACAAGGAAGGTGTTTTGATTTAACCAAGAAAGAAAAAGATAAACCCACAAAGGGCAGTGGCATGCGATAGGCTACCTTGGCCAAGGTCACTTGAGAAACCATTACAGCAAAGTCTTTGCAGTGGTCCTGGAAGACACCTTCCAAGAAAGAAGTCAAACAAGGGAACTCTCTGGAGAGGATTGTGTTTGTCTTCCTGGTCTTTTTTGCTGTTGTTTCTTGTGTGGTTTTATTTTTCAACCCAACAAAATCTGGGAAGATGAAACTCGATTGAGAAAACACCCCCATTGGATGGCCTGAATGGCCTGTAGGAAAGTCTGTAGAGCACATCCTTGATTGATAATTCAAGCTTGGAGGGCCCAGCTCACTGTGGTACCTACCACCCCTAGGCATGTGCTCCTGAGTAAGCCATGGGGAGAAAGCCAATAAGCAGCACCCCTCCATGCCCTTTGCCTTAGCTAATGCCTCCAAGTTCCTGCCTAAGTTCCTGTATGACTTCTCACAGTGATGGACTAAAAGTTGTAAGAGGAAGAAATAAACCTTTTCTTCCTCAAGTTACTTTTGGTCGTGGTGGCAGTCGAATCCCGAACAAAGGCAGGTGCGAATGTGTCTAGGTGACATTTCTCAGCAACGCAATGGACAGCTTCTGGGCCAGGGAGTTCCAAAGGAAAAGCAGCCTGCGATCTGCTAGCCACAAGGCTGTAACTGAACAACCAGCAGCTTCTGGGCGGAGCTACTTAGAGAATGACACGGGGAGGGGGAACTTTGGATGTTGAGGTCTCCTTGTTTTGGACTTTGTTTTTATTACAGTGAAAACATATCTGACATGAAATCTACCCACGAAATGCTGTGTGCAGAGTTGCTGTAACTGAAGGTGCATTGCTGGACCACAGAGCTGTAGAATCTTCCATAATTGAGACTTTATTCTGACTAAACAGTGTAATAGTCATGGTAGGTCAATGCCCATAGAATGAATACACATTTCAATGGGGATTTATTAGAATGGCTCACAGGAAATGCACTCGGTAGTCCAGCAATGGCTATCTTGACCTTGGGGGGGCTCAGCCTACAAGACTGGATGCCTCAGTAGTTCCTACCTGATTGATGATGACCTGGATGAAAGGTTCCTAGAGTCATGGGTTTTCACTTCATACTTGAAAGCTGAGCTCTTTCCTATTGTATAGACTTGACTCCTTTAATGGGGATGATTGAATTATACATGACGATTTTTTAAATCTCAACTCCCAAATCTGTCCTATGTTCTAACTGATTTCCCTTATTCTCATATTATGCTGGCTTTCAGCCACAAAGAGGCATTTTAAATATCAACAGTCATAGCTGGCAAGATACAACCAGAGTTTCTTTCATTACCCGACGTCTAACTCCCATCCACTGGGTGAAGATGTATCTTAAGGGGTGGCTTTGTATGGCAGCTCCTGCACTCCGTTCATGTCCTCCTAGGTTCCTATAATAACACTTCATGGAAAGGTTGTTGAATTTTGCTAAATGCTCAATTTTCTGTCTTGTTTCTTTTGAGATAATCATACAGGCTTAAAAAATCTTTAGTTTTATTAAAATAGTACGTCACTTCAATTGATTTTTATTTGCCAAATCATTTCATCCCAGGGATAAACCCAATGTGGTCACAATATGCAGCCTTTTAATGTGTTGTTAAGTTCAGTTGGCTGGTATTTTGTCTGGGAGCCTTGCATCGATATTGTGTTAGTCAACTTTTCATTACTGTAATGAAATGCCTGACACCAGCTACTAGAAAAAGAACTTACCAAACTCGGCATTAATGGTTCAAGAACATGGTGAGGACCACATGGCAAATAGCAGAAAGTGCAACATTTATGATGGAAAGATCACATCTTGAGCCAAGGAGTCAGAACAGAGAATGAGACCTTGTACTCCCCTCGAAGGCAACCCCTAATGACCTAAGAATCTTCACTAGGGCTGATATCTTAAGACTCTCTTTATCTCCCATTGGGTCCAGTTTGGGGACTAAGCCTCTGATCAAAATGGACATTTTAGACACTCCCAAACCACATCTCTCTACTTCTTGTTTCCAAGGTGTATGTCCCTCTTATCTCCACTATTAAGAGTCTAGCCTTATCTATTCCAAACGTGTTGAGAGCACCAAGTCGACACACTCACCTAAGACTCTAGGTGGACTCTCTCAGCTGTAAGTATTGGAAACAACATGTTCTGAGTGAGAAATGGGCCCTCGAGGCTTTGTGCAGTCTCGCCCCTACAGCCCTACAGGTCTCTGCATATGGCTGCTCTCTTACGGTAATTTTCCACACTGGCCTGCAGGTGGCACCAATTTTAAGCTAGTAATTAATCCTTGAGTCAGTGTAATGGAGTTGGAAATCTCTTATTCTGAAAGTCTGAATATTAATTGCATTTGATTGGCTTTAACTACTGTTGGCTCCAACACAGTTGTTACTTCCATAATATATGGGCTTATCTTTCAAATCCCTTTCACAAAACTTAGAATTTACTATATTCATGACATTTCGGTTGCTAATAAAAGTAGAAACGTACTGCAAACTGGAAGGCGGGAAAGAATGTTGTGTCTTCATTTGTTTTAAATTCATTGTTCACTATTATTTTAGAGTCACTATATTCTTTAAGCTTTATGATATAAGAGTTTATATAAACACAGTCATGATAAATGGATTGTATATGGAAGTTTCCTCTTTAATACATGCATTTGAGGTGTGTATGTGTTCTCATGTGCTCCTCTACATATGAGTGCATGTTTGTGTATGTGTGCATGTGTGTCTGTGTGCATGAAGGTGACACTGAGTGTATTCCTGGACCACTCTCCACTCTGTTAAGGTAAAGTCGGCAGCTGAACCCAAAACTCACAGATTTGAGCTAGTCCAGTTTGCTGAGAACGCCTTTCCTCTTTGTTCTTGAGGGCTAGGGACGGAGATAACAGGCAGCTGTCAATATCTACCCTTCAAACACCTGCAGCATTTCGTGTTCTTCGGAAAAAAACAACTCATATGATATGTAGGGTGTTCTGGGGAAAATGCTGCATGCATGATTCATTCACCTGTTAGCAGAAGAATGCAGCCAAGGGACTGACTTTGAAGGACATTTTCCAGTAAAACTGAATGAAATAGTGCCTGGTTATAGGTTCGGCCACTATCCTTGGCGCAAAGACATTGAGTGAAGAAGCTTCATGAAACACCAGTGGGAGCTTCCAACTTCAGCAGAGACTGTGAGATGTGAGATGCGGAAAAGAATAGGTGTTAGCCTAAGATAAAAATGGGATTTTAAAAAAGTTTAATAACGTGAGAGTAGAAAAATAAGATTTATACACAGAAAATACAATTTCAAATTTAAAACAGTATTTTAAGCAATGTAAGAAGTCTAACTGAACGTATAAAATTTAGTCATGCAATTAGATAGGAAGATTCTGTAGTAATTCTCAGTATATAACATTCGGAATAAAACAATCTTCTCAAATGTTATTAACTAATATTCTATTTAATTATATTGCCTTTTTGGAGCTAAGTATGATTGTTCTGAGTGTCATTAAAGAATCTCTAAATGTCAGGGAAGACACATCTTAAATTGTCAAAAATAATAGAGATGCAATATAATATTTCAAATGTTGGTAGAATTTCAAAATAAATCTTTGTCTTTTATCTGAATTCATAATATATGATAATGACAGCAATGAAAATAAAATAAAATTATTTAACTTAATTGAGTACTCATAATTCAGCACCAGTCATACTTCCATTTATGATCAGAATTTTAATTAGTGCAACTTCAAAGTATTCATTTCAAGAGTTCTTTTAAGTTTCAACCTTTTTTTAAAAAAAAAAATAATGGGGATTAAGCTTAAACCAGGACCTCTGCATTCCAACTCAAGCGCTGGCTCCAACTTCAATTTTTTGTTTGTTTGCTTGCTTTTGGTTTTGTTTTCCAAGACAGGATTTGTCTGTGTACCCCTGGCTGTCCTGGCATTCACTCTGTAGATCAGGCTGGCCTTGAACTCATAGAGATCTGCCTGTCCTTGTCTCCCAAGTGCTGGGATTAAAGGATTGCACCACCACTGCCCAACTTCCACTTTTGAAACTATTTCTTCCTGCTATTTATTCTAACAAAACTTTGATGTTCATCTTGTCAATTTCTTTATCTGTCCATAAAATCATAATATTTCAGTATTATATAAATATATTAGAGCTGGGTCTGTAGTAACTCAGTGGACTATCTGATTGCTTGGCTCCATATGTATGGGCAGAACTCATAGTAGAGGAGCTGTCTTTTCATGGATAAGAAGAGACAAGGAGCATACAGAAAGGGGATAGGGCAAGATACAGATCCAGGGGCATGCACCCAGTTACCTACTGCCTCAAACTAGGCTCCATATGCTACTTACTGCCACTTCCCATGATGCCATCATATTATGAAACCATCAAGGAGTTTAACCTATTGTTTAGGTCACAGGCCTCATATCAAATCAAATCTGGATACACCCTGACAGACTGGAATTAATAATTGGTGGTGGTTTTCAACTTGGCTAAATTTGCACATATCTAGGATACACACCTGTTTGTGTGTCTGTCACAGGATTGCCAGATAGTAGGATGATGTGGGATTACCCTCTGTATGCTGTGAATACCATTGGTGAATAAAGAAACTGCCTTGGCCTGTTGATAGGGTAGAACTTAGGTAGTTGAAGAAGACTAAGCTAAATGCTGAGAGGAAGAAGGCAGACTCGGAGAGAAGCCATGTAGCAACTCCGGAACCAGACGGAACTTTACCGGGTAAGCCGCAGCCACATAGCGATACACAGATTACTAGAAATGGGTTAAATTAAAATGCAAGAGCTAGCTGATATGAAGTTAGAGTTAATAGGCCAAGCAGTGATTTAATTAATACAGATTCTGTGTGATTACTTTGGGGCTGAGCATCTGGGAAACAACAAGTGGCCTTCAACAGTTGGACTGACACAGTGGGATTATGATGGTTGGAGGAGAAAAGCCGCTAGACACTTTCCTCCTGAGTGTTTCTGTCCAGGCTGCTACCACCTGTGCCTCCAGGCTCCATCTTTTTCAACCTTTAATGCAGACACAAGATCAGAACATTTTCAGAGAATGTCCAGGTTCTCATGTTTGACTACAGTTGCTCAGGCATCCAGTTTCTCAGGCTGAGCAGCTACTAGGTTCTCTTTCTCTCTGGCATGCCAATGATAACTTTTAGACTACTCTAACCCTACCATGTAAACCAATCACTGAATCCTCTTTTATAATATATGGACACACACACACACACACACACATTTATATACACATTGTTTTCTTTTTCCTTAGGCAATAGATGCAGATATTGGCACTGAGGATGCTTCTACAGAAAGATAATTGTAATGATGAATTTCCTTAATGGGCTTGGTGTTTCCTGGAGCTGGATATCTAATTGATTATGCCTGAAGTTGCTAAAAAATCTCCTGGCACTATAGAGAGTGAAGATAATCCATAACACGAACTGTTAAACAATATACAAGATAAATGAAATTGAGATTCCTCTTTTACCACCTGTGTGAGACAATGACTTTAGTGACTGTATCCTTGATGCTTTGCAATTCCTATAAAACTTATGAATATAATTATGATGGCTGATTTCTCCTGGCCTCTCTGGACCAAGTAACACAGGAAAAGAATGAGCCATAAGAAGCCATTTGCCAGATTCAGGTGCAGTTAAAAGAGACCTATGTGTTTCCTGACAGTCTTTTCTCCTACAGCTAAAGTGGAACTAAAGTTGACCAAAAAAAGAAAAAAACCCACACCAAATAATGAAACATAAAGGCAAATAAACAAACAAAACAAAAAACACAAGTCCTCATCATGTGATTGGACAACTTGTGGACATTTACATTTCAGTCTTAAAGCGTTTTGCAGTTAAAACTGAAGGCACTTGTTAGTGAAAAATGGAATCCTGTAATTTGACGTGTAATGTAGGAGGGTCATCTGTCTATGTGTTACTTTCATTGGTTAATAAAGA